>WNWK01001637.1:252500-261595 GCA_009830355.1 Cherax destructor | reverse complement strand
CTGTCAGTTCCCATTTTTCCTTGCACCACACAGTATAATGGGGAAAAAAAACCTTTGCCCTTTTTTTAAAACCTTTGCAGTCTATTTTCGATGGGTATTTATTGTTGTATTTCTTTTGTTTTATTTGATAGAATGGAAGTTTAATTAAGAAATAAAATGTTTTTGATTTTTGACACAAAAGAAACCTAAAATTTGGGACCAAAATTTTTTAAAATGTTTTTTTTGACGTTTTCAAGAGTAAAAACTCCAACATGCCCCAATACACACCCGGGTTTCCATGCGGGGGTTCCTTTTTAACCATTTTTAAAAAACGTAGTTGGTTTTTTTAACAATAAATCTTTTTTTTGAGAAAAAAAATTCAAAATAAAAAGAAAAAAAATGTAAGGGGGGCCGGGAGATGTAACGAACAGAGAAGAGATTTTTCCCAGTTCTGTCCTGTTTTTTAAACCCCCAAATTTTGAAATTTTGCCGGGGAATTGGCCAAATTGCCATTTTCTGACCCCCTTTTTTGGGTGGAATTGGAAATAGGCATTTTTTGCTCAGTCGATAGAAGAAATAGATTTCCTAACGGGGGCTATAATTTTATAAAGACTGAATGGGCTCAGTCAATCCGGGATGAAGGGGGTATGGAACCTAATTTCGCAAAGCAAAATTTCCTTATTTTCATAAAACCAAATTTTTTGGGGCTTATGATAAAAAAGATTCTCTATCATTCCATAAAAAATTTTTTTTTTTTTAAATTGGGGGACCCTGAGAAGAGTTTCAAAACCCCCTTGGACCCTGGTTTAAAAAATTTTTTTTCCATTTCATTATTTTTTTATTTTCCCCTATTGTTTTCTATATGTAAACTAGTTATTCTCTTAAAATGTATTTTTTTTAAATCCTTTTGGGGGGTCCCCGGGAAAGGATTAATTGGATTTACATTATTTCTTCAAATATTTTATTTTTTGTCAGCCCCTTTTAAAATTTTAAGGGAAAACTGGTTTCCAAATTACCAATCGATATAAAAAAAAGGATTTCCCCAGAGAAATAGCTGTGCTTGGCACTGAAAAAAAGGGAATTGGCCCGGGGGGGAAAACGTTTTAGACCGCTTAACTTCATTAGGGGCATAATTTGAAAATTTTTTATCAAATTGTATTTTTTTTGGGTCATTCCCCTCAAAAAACATAAAAAAAAATTTTTTTTTAAAATTTTGACATTTAGAGTGAGTTCAGGACGGGTTTAAAAAAGGGGAAAAATAAAAAATTTAGAAAAACCCGTGAAAAAATTTAAAAAGCAGGGGGGCGGGTGCATTGATATACATTTTTTCCGATCCACTAAAGGGGAAGTGATCAAAAAAGCAACAACTAGTCAATGTTATAAAAAAAAAAAAGATACAGGGGCCCGCTTTACAGGGGCCCTTTTTCGTTTACCAAAATATAGTTTTTCATTTTTCCCATTCTTTTTTTGTTTGGGGGTTTTCCAACAAATATTTTTAACTCACTATAAGATTAGGATAAAAAAGCCATGGGGGGAATGGTTTAAAAATTTAAAAAGAAAATTTTTTTAGGTCACCCGGGAAAGGGGGGGATACGCCCGTTTGTTGAAAAAAAAAAAAAAAAGGGGGAACGAAATGCTTTTTTGGCCTATATTCCCCTAATATATGATAGGGGTATCCCCTTTTTATCAGGTTTTTCATGCATTTAAATGAAGAAAAGCTTTTTTTACATCAGTTCTTGCTTTACATCAGTAGCCCAGATTTAGGGGGTTGCAATTATTACAAAAACTACACGTATTTTTTACCCATGGCAATACTTACAGCAACCCTTCTTAAAAAAATTTTTCCCCGGTATTTCAAATGTTTTCTTAAACTCCCATCCACTAAGGTGGGGGAAAATAAATTTTTTTTAATGCAGACCAGTTTTTTTTTCCCCCGGGACAACTTGTTATCCCGTATAAAAGGAAAACCCCTAGGATCGACAGCCCTGAGAAAGGGGGAAATCAATTTTTCCCAAAAGGGAAAGGGGATGACAAACCAATTTTCCCCTAGATCAAGAGCCCCCCCCAGATAAAGAGCTTCCTTTGGGGGGTTTTTACAAAATGCTTGGAAAAACCCAAACCCCGTTTAAATTTTAAACCCCTTCCCCTGTCCAATGCCTAAAATTTAAAAATTTATGTCCACTTTTTACAAAAAAAAAAAAAAAAAAAAATAGGGAATATGTTTGTGGGAATGAAAAAGTATGAAATTTGAAAAGCTTATAGAACATGCAGACAAAAATTTAGTGGTCTGGGAATTAACATCAGCTTTTTTCCATTTGAGTCTTTTTTTAAGTCATTTAAACCCAAAATTTCAATTATTTATTATATGTTTTCTGTTTTGTTGATTGAGTACAATAAACTCCCCATTCAACTATCAAACATTAAAAAGGGCATGAGTGTTAAAAGAGAAAAAATAAACACTGTAGACATTCCGGGGACTAAAGAACATTTCATCTGTTCAAATTTTGCCCCGGGATCTTTTTAAATTTAATTTTCCTTCCATTTTGAAATCACAGGAAAACGTCTTGAAGCTCCCCTCTTTTTGTGAGGTTGTGTTTTATTTCCCAAATTTCTTGATAAAAAAAACAAAAAAAGAAAAAGGAGGAACTTATGACACTTTTTTCCGATTTTGGGCCATTTAAAAGTGGGGCCAAACGACTTAAGCTCCTCTTCAAAAAGGGTTGTGTGTATAACTGGGGAAAGATTTGTCTGGTTTACAGCACCCAAAATTGAATTACCAAAAAAAAACCCCGAAAAAGATTGGGGGTAGGGGGGGAGTCAATCATTCTCGGGGAAAATTTTTAAAAACAAATATTTCTGCAATTTTCGGGGTTTTAAGTTCTATTTTTGGGGTTGGGGAAACCCAAAAAAAATCATCCCCATTAAGAGTTTTGATTCCCCCGTTTGGGCAAAAAAGGGGAAAATTTTTAAGGAGCATTAAAGAATTGAAAAATCAACTTTTTTAAAAACTTCTTTTTTTTTTATTTAAAGGGGATCAGCTATGTCTCATCAAGAGAGTACCCCAAAAAAAAATACCCCCTCATTAATTCAGTGGGTTTTTGACTAAAAAACCCCCAAAAAAAAAATCCTTTGAATTTTTATTTTCATATTTTTGTATGCTAAAACCCCGGGGGCCCTTGGGGAAAAAGACGAGAAATTTAAAATTTTTAAAAATGTTGTAAATTGGGCTTATTTTGTTCCCCAAATTTTTTTTAAAACCTTTTTAAAAATTAAATTTTTTTGGGACTTTTTTGTAAAATTTTTTCCCCAAGAGGATCATCCCGAATTTATTCAAAATATACTGACAAAAGGGGAAAAACAGAATTGGGGGAAAGAATTTTTTTAAAAAATTTTTCCCAAAAACCCCCCAACCAAGGGTTGGGGTTTTAAAGGAAAAAAAAAAGTTCCCCTTTTTAAATTTTTTAATCCCCTACAGAAAAGGGGGTTTTTAGCCTTTTCCCTTCTTTTATCCCCTTTTTAAACACACGGGTTTTAAAAGTTTTCGTAGTATTCATTTTTCCCCGGGGGATAAGCGGAAAAAACATGAACTAGTAAGAAAATAGAAGAAACCCAGAGGGGGTTTTATATGTATATATATAAAACAATGGGAATTTTGGTTTTTTTACAGCCAACCCAAAAAGTTTTAAGGTTTTTTGGGGTCGGGGAAGGGCAATTTAATTTTCTTTTCCCTTTGGGGAAAAAATTTCCTGAACAGCACTCAAAACCCTTTGGGAAAAATTAAAAGACAAAACTGGGAAAAGTACCACTGTATATATGATATTATAAAGGTAAAAAATTTTATGTATATGGGTATGTATGTATATATTTTTATTTTTTATATATATGTATTGTTTTATATATTTTTATATAGTATTAGATATATGTATGTATATATTTGTAATATGTATGTATTTTGTATATTGAAAGAAAAAAATTTAAAATTAAAATACCCCCAAAATCCCCCTTTTATGTAATTTTTTTTTTTTAAATTTTTTGGAAGGGGTACAAAACCTTTTGGGCCCCCAAAAACCCCCTTTAAAGTTTTTTTAAAGCTTTGAAACTTTTAAAAAAGACTGGTTTTTTAAAATTTTCCCCTTGGGGGAAAATTGGTTTAAAAGGGCCTTTTAAAACATTTCAACTAAAAATATCGAATAAAAACCCCACTGTATTTTTAAAAGGGGATTTTCTTTTAATTTTCCCTTTTATGGGGAAAATTTTTTGGGGGGAATGGCACAAAAACAAACCCAACAAAAATATCGAACCCCCGGCCCCCCGCGGGCCCCGGTTAACTAAACCCCGGAACAAAATTAGGAAAAATTTTGTTTGGGAAATTTGGAAATCCCCAACCCCCACGGAAATTTTCCTTGGGGAAAATTCAGAATGGCATTGAGCAGACTTCAGGGGTTTTTTTTATTTAAACCTGGGGGCCAATTTTGATATTTTTTATATATGTATGTATGTAAAAAAGGTATGTATGTATATATAAAAGTATATGGTATGTATTTTATGTATAAAAGGTATATAAGGGCCCTTTAAAACCAAAACCCCTTCCCCCCTGAATTGAAGAAAACCAAACAATTTTCCTTTTAAGGAAAAAAGTGGGGTTGGGGCCTTTTTTTAAACCCCCAAAAACTTTTCCACAAGAACTTAAAAAATTTAAAAATTTAACATAATTCACGATTTGGGGAAATTCGTTAACCGGGTCCACTGTAAAAAATTTTTGGTTTTTTTAAAAATGTATATAAAGGTATGTTATATGTATGTATTTTTTTTTTGTATATTTTATGTAAAAATTTTAAATTTTTATGTATGTATTATATGTATATATATATATATATAAAATGTTTTATGTATGTATGTAGATGTGTATATATATATTTATATATATATATATATATATATATATATATATATATATATATATATATATATATATATATATATATATATATATATAAAAACGGGGGCCTAGTTACGATATTTTTCGCCAAAAATGCTTTTAAAATTTATTACTAAACCCCAATTTTCCGGGGAAAATTTTAAAAAAATTTTAGTTTTTACCCCTTTTAAAAATTTTTCCTTAAAAAAGTTTTTAAAAAAATAAACTTTTTAAAAGGGGGCTTTTTGGGGCCCCCTTGGGGAACCCCTCGAGGCCCCCCTTGGTATGTGGGGTATGTTTTTGCTTTTCCCCCTAATTGCCCCTCACCCCCAAGGGTTGGGGGGCCCCCCCCAGCCCTGGCCCCCCCCCCGGCTGGTATGTTTTTTGTAGGACAGTATGTGGGGTTTTGAATTTTTAAAGGTTTTTGAAGGTTTAATTTTAATGTTTATGTATTATGTAAAATTTTTATATATGTATATATAATATGTATATATTATTTTTTGTATATATGTATATATTATATATATATATATATATATTATTAAGTATATATTTTTTATATATATATATATATATATATATATATATATATATATATATATATATATATTATTTATATATATATATATATTTTTACGTATATATATATATATATATATATATATATATATATATATATATATATATTTTATTATATATATATATATCGTATATATATATATATATATTTTTTAAGTATATATATATATATATATATATATATATATATATATATATATATATATTTTTATATATATATATATATATATATATACGTATATATATATATATATATATATATATATATATATATATATAAAACCGATATATATATATATATATATATATATATATCCCGTATATATATATATATATATATATATATATATATATATATATATATATATATATATATATATAAAACGTATATATATATATATATATATATATATATATATATATATATATATATATAAAACGTATATATATAAAAAAATATATATAAAAAAAATGTATGTATGTATGTTTGTTTGAAAGATGGGGCCCAAAAAAAAAAACGTGTTTTCCAGCCCGGTTTTTTTAAAAAAAGAGCCCACATTTTTTATGGCTCTTGGTTTCCTTTTAAAGAGGTACCCCCCACTCCAAAACCACCCGGGGTTGTTTTTAAAAAAAAAATCCCAAAGATTATAAAAGGAAAAATTTTGGGGATTTTTTTGCAGGAAACCCCCATCTTGGGGCCCAAAAGGTTAATCAAAAAAACTCCCTTTCCAAAAACCCCCCCGGATAGTTTAAATTTTGAGTTTAGAGTAAAAAATCAGTCCCAAGACGGTTAAGATTTTTTAAGGTTTTTACCCGCCCAAAAATACCATTTTTTCCCCAAAAAAATTTTTGGGGAGGGCCTTGGGGATTTTAAAATTAAAATTCCAGCATTTTTTAGTTAAAAACGCCCTTTTTAAGATTAAAATTAATTCATTTAAAAGTCCAAAAAACCTCTTGGGGGTTTGCGGGGGGCCCGGGTGGGGTTAGCCTTTTTGGTCTTTTCCCCTCAAAAACCAATTCCCCCCCCCCCCCCTCTTCTTTTTCCTTTTTTCCCTTCCCCCTTCCCCCCCCATTTTTTTGGGTTTTTCCAGGGGCACCGGGGGAACCATTCCCCCAGGGGGGCTGGGGTTTTTATGGGAATTAAGGGGACCGTTTCCCCCCCCCCCGGGGGGGGTTTTGGGTTTTGTTGAGGGCCACCCGTTGGGGTGGTGGCTGAAGGGGAACGGGGCCCTCCGCCTTTTCCCCGGGGGGGTCAGGGGCTGGATTTTTACTGGCATGAAGGGTACCCCAGCCACAAATTTTTTTCCCCCTTTTTTTAAAAACACCCCGTCTCTTTTTTTTTTTTTTTTTTTTTTATTTTCTTTTTTTCTTAAAACAAAAAGAAAAAGAACCCCCAAAAAAAAATTTTCCGGGTTTCCCCTTTTCCCACCCCCCCCCATTTTTGGGTTTTTGGAACCCCAAAACCCTTTTCGGGGTAGTTTCCCCCCTTTTTCATAGGGGGTTTTTTCCCTTCCCCTTTTTTGCATTGGGCATTCGGCCATGGACCTGCAATATTTCACTGGATGACCAAAACGCCAGCAGTTTCTACACTGTTGCGGTGTAGGGGTCACCTTTCGAACTTATAACCGGTGACCTGCAATGTAGACCGAGTGTGGAAGTTCACGGCAGTCAAATGTTAAACAAGCTATATTGCAAAGATAACGTCTTTGCTTACGGGCAGGGAGGACAAAAGTGTCAACTTTGAGGATAGGGAGGTCTTGGAGCTCAAGCTTCTCCAGAATGACATAAATAAGATAAAATAAGATAAGATTTCTTCGGATTTTTAACCCGGAGGGTTAGCCACCCAGGATAACCCAAGAAAGTCAGTGCGTCATCGAGGACTGTCTCTCTTATTTCCATTGGGGTCCTTAATCTTGTCCTCCAGGATGTGACCCACACCAGTCGACTAACAACCCAGGTACCTATTTGCTGCTAGGTGAACATGACAACAGGTGTAAGGAAACACGTCGAAATGTTTCCACCCGCCGGGAATCGAACCTGGGCCCTCCGTGTGTGAAGCGAGAGCTCTAGCCACCAGACCATCGGGCCACCACATGTCTGGAAATTCCGTTGGACAATGGTGTTGGGTAAAATGACAGTACAACTACAAGAATTGAGAGAATGATGTTTGTCAATAGTGATAGGAATAGTATCTATGGTTGTAAGGAGAGAAAGATCGCGAGCTTGGCCAGCATTCTGGACCGTGATGATGCGAGTGCTGCTCTTGAGAGCGTGAAATGAGATATCTTTACCTACATGGAGTAGGAGAGCTTTAAAATACTATGATCGGAAAGATAGGTACATATTAGGAGAAGTCGGTCGTAGAATGAAAAACTTTGTCCATTGAGTAGTGTGAAACAAAGTGTTTAAGGGGGGTGCGTGACAAGCTGGTCATTTCTGAGATGAATGAGAAGTGGCGAATTGTCATGTAAGGGTCTTGGTCATTTGGATGCGGGACCGGAGGTGGTCCGACGTGTGACGGGCGAGCAATTCGAAAATTGCCGCACCGTAGAGGGAGAAGTCCGAATCAAGGTCAGAGAAGAGCGAAGGTCAAACGTGTCAAAAGGGCCGGTCAGAACCCAAGTACCTGAAGCAGGTGACGAACTGGCACCAGCAAGAGGTACAGGGGTATTGGAGGTGTCCAAAGAGTTGTCCATTAACGAGGTAGGGTCAGAATTGGGTACGGTATCAGGAAGGGGCCCGAGGGTAGTAGGTTCATGGATTGGGTCGGCTATGGTTAGGTTACTTCTTTCTTTTTGTTTTTAAGAAACAAAAAGAAGAAAATAAAAATAAAAAAAAATAAAAAAAGGGGAGGAACGTGGAGGAATAGCTCCTATGAGGAATGAAAGGGGCGTAAATCCCCCTCCGCGCCCAAGAGGACCTCAACACCGCAAGTAGTGCAGATGTTGCATGGAACCCGTGCCATACCCTACCCTTCATGCCAGTAAACCAGCAATCCGGGATAGCAACCTCACATCCACCGAGCCACCTCAGTGGACAAAAGAGAGGGCGGCCGGATACCCGCCACAAAGCATACCTCCTTCAGCCACCACCCCCGGAATCCGAAAGGTGGCCTCCAGAGATACACCCGTCGCCCGAAAGATACCCAAAGCCACCCCCTGGGAGACCGGAGAGGGATCAGGACATCCCCAGGCAATCTAGATTCCACAGTAAACTACACCACAGCCAAGAACCTCAACGGAATGGGATGGACTACGGAACCCTTCCCCCTACCTAGGAATGCCTGTGGAGAGAAGCTCACAGGGTTAAAATGGGAAGGGAATAAGGGAGGGATGAGGAAGAGGAGGAGGAAAGGGAAAAAGGGAGGATGGGGAAGATGGGATAAGGGAGGGGGATTGGGGGGTAATTAGGTTCGGTCTGAGGAAGAAGACCAAAAGGTCTAATTCCTCAGACCAAGAGCCTCTTCACCACGCCAAGGAGCCCCCCTTGAAGAGGTTTACATTTTGGAGCTTCAAACAATGAATGGGCTAAAATCACTATAAAATATAACTCTTAAAAGATATTTGAAATGCTGTCAATAATTTACATCTAAATAAAGATGCTGGATATTTTAATTAAT
>WNWK01001637.1:240000-250000 GCA_009830355.1 Cherax destructor | reverse complement strand
TAAAATAGACTAGTCCTTTTACACCCCCAAAAATATACTTACAAAAGCATTTAAAAAAATAAACTTACATAAAAGGGCGATTTTGGGGACCATCGTAACTCGAGGTACCACTGTACTTACAAAAGCATTTAAAAAAATAAACTTACATAAAAGGGCGATTTTGGGTCTATCGTAACTCGAGGTACCACTGTATACATATACATATATACATACATATATACATACATATATACATACATATATACATACATACATATATACATACATATATACATACATATACATATATACATACATACATACATATATACATACATACTGATATACATACACACTTATATACATACATACATATATACATACATACATATATACAGTGGTACAGTACCCCAGATTTTGTCAATAATTCATTCCAGAAGGTTGTTCGAGTGCTGTTACCGAACGAATTTGTTCCCATAAGGACGAATGTAAATTAAATTAGTCCGTTTCAGACGCCCAAAAATACACTTACATAACTGTTCGAGTTGGGAGCTGTACAAAATCCGGGGTACCATTGTATATATATATATACATATATACACACACCCCTCTGGGTTTTCTTCTATTTTCTTACTAGTTCATGTTTATTTCCGCTTATCTCCATGGGAAAGTGAATACTACGTAGAATTCTTCCTCCATAAGCTGTGTGTGTTGTAAGAGGCGACTAAAATGACAGGAGCAAGAGGCTAATAACCCCTTCTTCTGTATGTATTACTAAATTTAAAAGGAGGAACTTTTGTTTTTCCTTTAGAGCCACCCAGCCTTGGTGGGATACGGCTGGTTTGTTGAAAGAAAGAAGTTTTACAAAATTACTTTCTCCAACTACTGTATTTCTTTATGTCAGTATATTTTGAATAAATTCTGTATGATCACTCTTGAGGAACAGTACAACACTTGACAAAAAATATTACCAGAAAAATTTAAGCTTTTCAGAAAACTGGTTTTACAAAAAGCTATTTGGGGCCACACATATATAGAGTCCATTGACAACATTGTTAAAAATAGATTGACTATAACGTACTTATTGCCTAAGGCCAGGGAATGTGTAGCATACTAAAATATGAAAATAACATTCAGATATTTTTTGTTTATTTTAATAATTTTTAGGGAGGGATTAAATTTTAGTCAAGGCAACTACTGAATTAATGATGGGGAATATTTGCTTTTGGGGGTCACTCTCTTGATGAGACATAGCTGATACAGTGAAATAAAAAAAAATAGAAGTCATGAAAACAGTTGACTTTACAATTCTGTCAATGCTCCTTGACAGAAATTTTCTGCTTTCTGCCCAAACTGGGAAGTCATATACTCTTAATAGAGATGATTTTATTTGGTTCCTGAACCAGAAGTACGTAGCTTAAAATTGGCCTGAAAATTGCAGAAATATTTGATTTTTAAAGATTTTCCTGAGAATGATTACGACTCTCCCCCCCTCTCCCTACACCCACAGTCTGTCTTCTGGGTTTTTACTTGGCGTAATTCAATTATTGGGATGCTGTAAACCATGACAAATCATTCCTAGTTATACACACAACCCGCACATAGAAGAGAGGAGCTTAAGTCGTTTCGGTCCGACTTTGTAAATGGTCCAAGTCGGACCAAAACGTCGTCATAAGTTCCTCTCTTCTATGTGCGGGTTGTGTGTGTATTGTTATATTTTATTATCCAAGAAATTGGGTAAATACACACACAACCTGCACATATAAAAAAGAGAGGAGCTTACGACGACGTTTTCCTGTGATTTCAAAATGGAAGGCAAGTGTAATATAGGAGATGCCTGGGGACATAATTAATGAACAGATGAAATGTTGCTTTAGTGCCTGGAATGTCTACAGTGTTTATTTTTTACTCTTTTTAACTGACTTCTATGCACTTTCTAGAGTAGTTTTGATAGTTGAATGGGTAGTTTATTGTACTCAATCAACAAAACAGAAGGCATACTAATGAAATAACTATGAATTTGGTTGAAATGACTTAAAATAAGACTCAAATGGCCAAAATAGCTGATGTGTAAATTGTGCCCAGACCACTAAATTTGTGTCTGCATAGTTCTATAAGCTTTGTCAAATTTCATACTTTTCGTGCCATTACCTTCACAAACATATTCCCTATTTTTTTTTTTTTTTTTTTTTTGTAAAATGTGGACACTGAACACTTTCAATTTCAGAGCATTGGACAGTGAAGGGGTTAAATGTGTACACAGCTGCTTGTGGGTTACTTTCTCAAGCATATTTGTAATATACCCCTCAAAGGAAGCTCCTTGATGCTAGTGAGGGGCTCTTGATCTAGGAAATTGGATTTGTCATCACCTTCCTCTGGTCAAAGTTGATTGCCTCCCACTACTCCAGGTGCTGTACGATCCCTAGGGGTTTAACACTTTCACATACAGTATAACAAGTTGATAGCACTGGCAGAACAGAAACTGGTCTGCAGTTAAAAACATCAGTTCAATCACCACCTTAGTGGATGGGAGTTATACATGAAAACATTTGAGAATACCTGGAAATATTTGCTTTTAAGAAGGGTTGCTGATAAGTATTGCCATAGCTGGAAATAATACTTGTGTAGTTTTTGTAGATAATTGTACGAACTCTAAGCTCTGGGCTACTGATGTAAAGCAAGAACTGATGTGAAGAGAAACAGCTTTTCTTCACTTTCAAATGCATGTAAAAGCCTGATAACAAGTATACACTATCATATATTAGGCGGGCAATAACTAGGCCTAAAAAATGCATATTCGTTACACACATTACTTTTTTTTTTCAACAAACAGGGCGTATCCCACCTACGCAGGGTGACCTCAAAAAAAAAAAGTTTTTCTTCTTAAATTTATTAATACACATTACTTACCATGGCATATTTTCATCCTAATCTTATAGTGAGTGGTGAACATATTTATTGTAGGAACTCTGAATCAATAAAGAATGGGTAAAATTGAAAACAGCTATATATTAGTGAAACGCCAAAAAGCGAAACACTGTAAAGCAGGGCCCTCCTGTATCTCTTTGTTTTTTATAACATTGACTAGTTGTTGCTTTTACATTTGATCACTTGCTTCAGTGGATCAGTAAAACTGTATATCAATGCATGTTTTCCAGCCCACACTGCTTTTATTAAATCTTTTCACAGATTTTTTTTTTTCTACAATTTTTTTCACTTTCAACCCTTTCACTGCCAAGACCCCTGATCCTGAACTCACTCTCAGTGTCAAAGAATTTAAAAAAAATAATGATTTTTTCTTATGAATCTTTTCTCGATGGTAATGACACCAAAAGTACGAAATTTGATGAAAAACTTACAGAATTATGCTCTAATGAAGTTAGCGGTCTCAGCGATTTCACCCACTTTGAGCCCTATTTTCGGCCAATTCCGTTGTTCCAGTCGACCAAACGCACAGCTATTTCTCTAGAACTCCATTTGTTATATCGATTGAGTACAGTGGAACCTTAGTTTTCGTTATTAATTCATTCCAGAAAGTCTGACGAAAACTGAAGCAATATTTCCCAGAAGAAATAATGTAAATCCAATTAATCCGTTCCAGACACCCAAAAGTATTAACAAAAAATACATTTTATAGAGAATAACTAGTTTTACATATAGAAAACAATGAGAAATATAAATGAATAATGAAATGGATAAATGAACATTTAACCCTTTGGGGGTCCAAGGGGGGTCTCTGAAACTCGTTCTCAGGGTCCACGAATTTAAAAAAAAAAAAAAATTTTCTTATGGAATGATAGAGAATCTTTTTCCGATCATAACGCCACAAAAATTATGAAATTTGATCGAAAACTAACGGAATTATGCTTTCGCGAAGTTAGCGGTTGCCATGACACTTACGCATCGGCGATTTCGCCCACTTTGAGCCCTATTTTCGGCACATTCCAATGTTTCAGTCTACTAAAATTATAGCTATTTCGTTAGAACTCTATTTCTTCTATCGACTGAGTACAAGAAACTGCCTATTTACCAATTTCAACTACCCAAAATAGTGGTCAGAAAATGGCAATTTGGCCAATTCCACACAAATTTCAAACGATGCCAATTTCAAAATAGGATCCATAATAAACAAGACAGACATTCCTGGCACTAAAATAACATCTTCTCTGTTCATTAGTTACATCTCCAGGCCCCTCTTACATTACTTTTGCTTTTCATTTTGAATTTTTATTCTCAAAAAAATAGAAGATTTATTGTTATGTATACAACTGCATCATTGTAAAAATGGTATAAATAATATCAGAGCACTTGTGCATGAATATTAGACTCGCCAGTTGATGTGTATTGGACGCATGGTGTGATTTGTTTACTCTTGAACATCGTCAAAAAACGAACATTTTCGCTATTTTGAGCTCAATTTCAAGGTACTTGTTATTGTCAAACCAATCAAAATCATCTCTATTTCTGTAATATATCTTCCATTCTATCAAATAAGAACAAGAAAACGAGAATACAACAATAAATACCATACGAAAATAGACTGCAAAGTCGCTGTTTTAAACCAAAAACACGGTCAGAGTTTTTTTTTTCCTCATTATGCACTGTGTGGTGCAGGAATTTTTTTATACTGCGCACACTGACCGCACAGACCCATTCTATCACATCTAGGCCTAACAGCCTGTTTCTGCTTGATTTGAGGGCGCTAGAATTTAGGCGTACTAGTACGTCAATAACCCCAGTGCGTAAGACGTACTAGTACGACCAAAACCCCGAAAGGGTTAATATCACTCTTACCTTTATTGAAGACTCTTGTTGGTGTATGGAAGATGCGAGGAGGGAAGAGGGCGGAGGAGAGGTTATTGGTTGGAAAGGGAAATCCTACTCCATAAGGACTTCAGGTATCAAGTCCCTATCTGGGGTTACTTCCCTTCTTTGTCTTTTACTGGCACTGGACCCCTGTCACACAAAAAAATCTGTCCAGTGGTGTCTGTTTCTGGCATCTCTTTAAGATTTGCCTAAAATGGGACAAGGCATTGTCATTGAACATGTTGCAGACACAGCTTGCAACAGCTTTGTTAGGGTGATATTTCTCCACAAAACTTTGCAACTCACTCCACTTTGCACACTTCCCGTACAACCTGGCAAGATCGGCCATGCGTATGCTACTTTCATACTTTGCTATGAGTTCTTTCTTGAATTCTATCGTGTTCCTTGCCGTATTTATCAAAGGGCTGGCACTTGGAACTTTCTTTGGCCCCATTGTGGCTTATTTAGCAGTAGCACTCAATAAACAAGCACAAAAAACAATGATTACGAAATGTTTCGGATGAACGCACAGGGTAATGCTCACTCGACGAGAAACAAAGCCAGACTGACTTAGACCACATGGGATGCTTTGTGTGGGCGCGAGCAGGCGGACATGTTTGGTACGGCGGACCAACGAAAAACAAGGTGATAAAGGAAAACTGGGACAAAATTTTGACAATAAAAGTTGTTGAAAACCGAATTCGACAAAAACTAATGCAAACGAAAACCGAGGTTCCACTGTACAAGAAACCGCCCATTTACTGATTTCAACTACCCAATAAAGTGGTCAGAAATTGGCAATTTGGCCAATTTCATGCAAATTTCAAAATAGGATCCAGAATAAACAATGCAGACATTCCTGGCACTAAAATAACATTTTCTCTGTTCATTAGTCATGTCTGCAGGCCCCTCTTATATTACTATCGCTTTCCATTTTGCTTTTTTATTCACACAAAAAATAGATTTTACTGTTATGCAGACTACTGCATTATTATATACAGTGGTCCCCCGCCTAACGAGCACCCCGGAAATCATACAATTATGTAAGTATAATATTGTAAGTGTTTGTGGAAGTGTATTTCTGGGGGTCTGAAATAGACTAATCTACGTGACATTATTTCTTAAGAAAGCAAATTCGTTCGGTAATGGCACTTGAGCAGGCTTCTGGAATGAATTTTGCTCGTTAGGTGGGAGACCACTGTACTTGTATAAATAATGTCAACCCATTTGTGACTGCGTATTATACTGGCCTGTTGGACACGTATTGGATGGTGACGTCATTTGTTTACTCTTGAACATCGGCAAAAATCAAACATTTCTGCTACTTTGAGCTCAATTTCAAGGTACAGTGGAACCTCGCTATTCGAACACTCCAAACTCGTCCTTTTATGTAAGTTTATTATTGTAAGTGCTTTTATAAGTGTATTTTTGGGGGTCTGAAATGGACTAATCTAATTTACATCATTCCTTATGGGAATAAATTCATTTGGTAACAGCACTTGAACAGCATTCTGGAATGAAGAATGTTCGAATAACGAGGGTCCACTGTGCATACTTTTCATAGTGAAACCAATCAAAATCATCTCTATTTCTGTAATATATCTTCCATTCTATCAAATGAGACCAAGAAAATGAGAATACATCCATAAATACCATGCGAAAATACACATCAAAGTCGGCGTTTTAATACAAAATGCCAATGAAGTTTTTTTTTCTCATTATGCACAGTGTGCTGCAGGATTTTTTTTTTATTCTGTGCACACTGACCACACAGACCCATTCTCTCACATGTAGGTCTACCACCTTTCTCCTTCTAGATCTGAAGCCACTAGAATTTTGGGGAATTAATACGTCACCAACACTATCTTGTAAGCGGTACCTATACATCACTAACAGTGAAAGGTATAAACCATTTGAGGGTCGAGACCCCCTTATCTCAAACTTGCTCTCAGGGTCGAAAAAAGTATGAAATTTGATAGAAAAATTGGAGGTCTACAAGATGTTTACGCATCAGCGATTTTGCCCACTTTTAGCTTTATTTTGGGCCAATTCCATTGTTCCAGTCAAACAAACTCGTAGCTATTTCACTAGTATTTCTTTTACTCTATTGACTGATTACAAGAAACCACCCATTTACCTATTTCAACTACCCAATAAAGTGATTAGAAATTGGTAATTTGGCAAATTTCACAAAATTAAAAAATTGCCAACTTAAGAATAGGGTCCAGAATAAACAATGTAGACATTCCTGGCACTAAAAAAATTTCCTCTATTCATTAGTTACATCCTCAGGCCTCTCTTAAATTACATTTGTTCTTCATTTTGAATTTTTATTCACACAAAAATTATGTTATTGTAGATTTGCTGGTATAATTGCCCGGCCCGGGCCTTTTCCAAGAGGTGGCCTGGCCTTGGCTCCTTGTCGTGAGAGTGTCTCAGACCAATATCTGTCATGGGAGGAAGTACAAGTACCTCATCTTCTAGGACCAGTTGTCCCCAGGCCTAGCTCCATTCCCCACCCCCACGGGGCTCGGAGAAAGAAGCTAGGCATCTTGGGCTGCCACAAACCCTGCCCACACTGGGCTTGAAGGGTGTGGCAGCTGCATAGGAGCAGACGATGTCAGGAGGTGCAAAGGCAGTAAGCACTACAGGATCCTTTTGGAGCCACACCCCAGCTATGAGCCTAAGCATGAGCACTGGGGAAGCTCAAGAATACCTCTTGCTGCTGCTACTACTTCACTTGTCCGTTGCACAGTGACAATACAAAAATTAGATGAACTGTTATGCAGACTACTGCATTATTGTAATAATTGTACAAATAATGTCAGTGCATTCCTAAATGTGTATTAGACTGGCCAGTTGGATGTGTATAGGATGAGTGATGTCATTTGTGTACTCTGGAATATTTGCAAAAATTTATAATTTCTGCTACTTTGAGTTCAATTTCAAGCTACTTTCAGTCCAGAAACCAGTAAAATTCATCTCTATTTCTGTACTATATCTTCCATTCTATCAAATATGACCAAGAAACTGAGAATACAACCATAAAAGCCATACAAAAATACACTGCAAAGTCGGTTTTCAACCACAAACAGGGTCACATTTTTTTACCGTATAGACCCATTCTCTTATATCTAAGCTGAAATTTACCACTCGCAGCTTATCTGAGTGAGCTGAGCTCATGGTGTAGTACTTTGTGACAGACCCTGGCTTCAAAGCCGTAGTACAATGGGGCCGACACCAAAAGGGTTAAAGGAAGACATCTGTATTTTATCCAAAGGAAGATGGTCATAGTTTATCTATCCTACAAGATTCTCAGGGAGACATAGATCTAACCATCAAGAACAAACAGGAAATCAGGCCCTAATTCCTTAGTATGGAACTACAACACTTTAGAAACTCCAAAGCATTCATAATATTATCAGAAATAAAGAATTTGAATTTGAATATAGGAGTCCAGTTTCAGGTTAAGCATGATAGCCTCAACTATAAACTAATCTAATGTGAATAAGCCACCACTCTTATTATATAATGAACGTTTATCGTGTTTTATAATTGCCGATTCTACAACATTCCATTCAAGCCAAGTGGAACAAGGAACAATGACTCTGGCTTCCAACCACTAACGAGAGAGAAAAAGTAAGGGCTTATAAGCAAAACAGTATGTACATAAAGGGAGAACTGTTAGAGAGGATATTAGCAGCAACAGCTATGCCATCAGCATTAGTGGCAGTAGCACAAGGTGAAGTCCACTTATCATAGACCAATCCAAGTTACAGGGTATAAACAGCAATAAAGTTTGATGAATAGGAATATATACCAACTATTTAGGCCAAAATAAAAATTATCTATGGAGGCAAAGAAGGTAATGTATGAAAGTATAGTGGTACCAACACTCTTTTATGGATGTGAAGCTTGAGTTGTAAATGCTGCAGTGAGGAGGCAGCTGGAGGAAGTGGAGATGTCCTGTCTAAGGGCAATGTGTGGTGTAAATATTATGCAGAGAATTAGGAGTGTGGATATTAGGAGGAGGTGTGGAGTTACTAAAAGTATTAGTCAGAGGGGTTGTTGAGGTGGTTTGGTCATTTAAAGAGAATGTACCAAAGTACAATGACTTGGAGAGCGTATAAATCTGTAGGGGAAGGAAGGAGGGGTAGAGGTCGTCCTCGAAAAGGTTGGAGGGAGGGGGTAAAGGAGGTTTTATGGGCGATGGGCTTGGACTTCCAGCAAGCGTGTGTGAGCGTGTTAGATAGGAGTGAATGGAGACAAATGGTTTTTGGGACCTGACGAGCTGTTGGAGTGTGAGCAGGGTAATATTTAGTGAAGGGATTCAGGGAAACTGGTTATTAATTTAGCCGGACTTGAGTCCTGGAAATGGGAAGTACAATGCCTGCACTTTAAAGGAGGGGTCTGGGAGAGTGACAGTTTGGAGGGACTAATTCTAAACTGTAGTATCTGAGCGCCTCTGCAAAGACAGTGATTATGTATGAGTGAGGTGAAAGTGTTGAATGATGATGAAAGTATTTTCTTTTTTGGGATTTTCTTTCTTTTTGGGTCACCCTGCCTCGGTGGGAGATGGCCGACTTGTTGAAAAAAACTATATATATATATATATATACAGTGGACCCCCGAATAACGAGCACCCCGGAAATTGTACAATTATGTAAGTACAGTGGTCCCCCGAGTATCGTAAAAACTTCACTCCAGAAGCCTGCTCGAGCGCCATTACCGAACGAATTTACTCCCTTAAGGAAAAATGTCACGTAGGTTAGTCTATTTCAGACCTCCAAAAATACACTTCCACAAGCACTTACAATATTATACTTACCCCCCTTTCGGGGTTATGGTCATACAAGTACGTTTTACACACTGTGGTTATTGACGTACTAGTATGCCTAAATTCTAGCGCCCTCAAATCAAGCAGAAACAGGCTGTTAGGCCTAGATGTGATAGAATGGGTCTGTGCGGTCAGTGTGCGCAGTATAAAAAAATTCCTGCACCACACAGTGCATAATGAGGAAAAAAAACTGACCGTGTTTCTGGTTTAAAACAGCAACTTTGCAGTCTATTTTCGTATTGTATTTATGTTTGTAGTCTCGTTTGCTTAGTCTCATGTTATAGAATAGATGATATATTACAGAAATAGAGATAATTTTGACTGGTTTCACGATGACAAGTACCTTGAAACTGAGCTCAAAGTAGCGAAAATGTTCAA
>WNWK01001637.1:0-235000 GCA_009830355.1 Cherax destructor | reverse complement strand
TAATGAGAAAAAAAAACTGACCGTTTTTTTTTTAAAACAGCGACTTTACAGTCTATTTTCGTATGATATTTATTGATGTATTCTCGTTTTCTTGATCTCATTTGATAGAATGGAAGATATATTATAGAAATAGAGATGAATTTGATTGGTTTGACAATGACAAGTACCTTGAAATTGAGCTCAAAGTAGCGAAAATGTTCGATTTTTGACGATGTTCAAGAGTAAACAAATCACACCATGCGTCCAATACACATCAACTCGTGAGTCTAATATTCATGCACAAGTACTCTGATATTATTTATACCATTTTTACAATGATGCAGTTGTATACATAACAGTAAATCTTCTATTTTTTGTTAAAATAAAAATTCTAAATTAAAAGCAAAGTAATGTAAGAGGAGCCTGGAGACGTGACTAATGAACAGACAAGATGTTATTTTAGTGCCAGGAATGTCTGCCTTGTTTATTCTGGATCCTATTTTGAAATTGGCATCGTTTGAAATTCGTGTGAAATTGGCCAAATTGCCATTTTCTGACCATTATTTTGGGTGGTTGAAATTGGTAAATAGGCAGTGTCTTGTACTCAATCGATAGAAGAAATGGAGTTCTAGCGAAATAGCTATAATTTTAGTAGACTGAAACATTGGAATGTGCCAAAAATAGGGCTCAAAGTGGGCGAAATCGCCGATGCGTAAGTGTCATGGCTACCGCTAACTTCGCGAAAGCATAATTTTGTTAGTTTTCGATCAAATTTCATAATTTTTGTGGTGTTATGATCGGAAAAAGATTCTCTATCATTCCATAAGAAAAAAAAAAATTCCAAAAAAAATTCGATCCTGAGAACATGTTTCCGAGAAGGCCTGTCGACCCCCAAAGGGTTAAAAGTGAATTGCACAAAATATCTACCTGGATGATGACTAATAAGCTAACTTTCAATACTGACAAAACCTATTTCATTCAATTTGGAAACAGAGCTACAAAAGTTCCACTTAACATAATGCTAAACGGTTCACCCATCACAAGAGTCAGAGAGAAAATACCTAGGGACCCACCTTGACAGTAGCCTAAAATTCTAGACACATGTACAACAGATTTCCAAGAAAATCTCCAAAACAGTAGGCATACTATCAAAGATACAGTACAATGTTCCACAATCAGCTCTCCTTGCACTGTATCATTCACTCATCTACCCTTATCTCACCTATGGAATTTGTGCATGGGGATCAACAACATTCAATCACCTAAGACCACTAATAACCCAACAAAAGGCTGCAGTCAGAATGATGATAAATTCCCACTCCAGACAACATACTCCACCAATATTCGAAAGTCTAAAACTACTCAACGTCAAGAACATCCATACTTATTATTGTGCCTACTACATTTATAGAACACTACACTCAAACATTAACCCTCCACTCAAACTTCTCCTCACCAACCTTAACAGGATGCACGACCATAACACTAGACACAGATCACTGTTTGATGTACCCCGTGTCCATATCACACTGGAAAAACTCTATGCACATAAAGGGCTTTAAAATTTGGAATTCATTACCAGTACATACTAAAGTAACCCAGTCTGAACATCAATTTATGACTCTTCTCAAAAACCACATACTCACCTTAAACTAAAAACTCAATATGTACTCAATACTTGACTTTACCAAATAATATAATTTAATTATTTCCTATTGATATAAACAAGCTGCAAAATACTTTCAACTTGTCCCAATGTTATATCCCCAATTTGTTAATTTGAGTAAACTTGCTGTCTGCTATAATTAAAAACAGATGTACAATCAAACAAACTATGAACAATTTCTCTAATAGAATTAAGTAGTCTGTAAGTCATTAAATTTAGTCTGCCCATAATGCCATGGCATGATAGTGGCTCTCTTTGCACTGCAACTCATTATTGTAGTTATATAATCTCAATGTAAACTGCAATGCATTATTGAAATTATATAATCTCAATGTAAACTTTCAAGGAAATAAAAATTTGAATTTGAATTTGACATAATCACTGTCTTTGCAAATGCGCTCAGATACGACAGTTTAGATGTTCCTCCAAACTGTCAATATCCCAAACCCCTCCTTTAAAGTGCATGCAATATACTTCCCATTTCCAGGACTCAAGTCCGGCTAACCAGTTTCACTGAATGGCTTCACAAATACAGTGGACCCCCGGTTAACGGCCTGCTCCAAACACTAACAATTTTTATTTTTGCAAGTGCTTCTGTAAGTGTATGTTTGGGGGACCAAAAGGACTAACCTAATTTACATTATTCCTTATGTTAATAAATTTGTTCGGTAGCGGCACTTGAACAGCATTCTGGAGCGAATTATGGCCGTTAACCTGGGGTCCACTGTATTAGCCTGCTCACACTCCAACAGATCGTCAGGCCAAAAACCATTCGTCTCCATTCACTCCTATCTACATGCTCACACATGCCTGCTGCATGTCCAGAACCCCTGCACACAAAACCTCTTTCACCCCCTCCATCCATCCTTTCCTAGGACAACCCCTACCCCTCCTCCCCTCCACTACAGATTTCTACACCCTCCAATCCAATTTTGCTCCATCCTTTTTAAATGACCAAACCACCTTAATAACCCCTCTTTCGCCCTCTGAACAATACTTTCAGTAACTCTATGCCTCCTCCTAAATTCCACACTACGAAATCTCTGCATAATATTTACACCACACATTGCCTTTAGACACGACATCTCCACTACCTCCAGCCGCCTCCTTGCTGCAGCATTTACAACCCATTCTTCACGCCCATATAAGAGTGTTGGTACACTATTCTCTTGTACATTCCCTTCTTTGCCTACTTGCATAATGTTTTTTGTCTCCACGGATACCTCAACGCACTACTTTCCTTTTTACCTTCATCATTTCTATGGTTAACCCCTTTCTTCATTAACCAATCTGCTGACAAATCTACTCCCAAATACCTGAACACATTCACTTTTTCCATACTCCCTCCCTCCAATGTGATATCCAATTTTTCTTTACCCTTATCACCTTACTCTTATCTATGTTCACTTTCAACTTTCTTGCCTGAAATGCTCTGCATACAAATGGGGTTTTGGCATGTTCACCAAATTGTTACACTCCTTTGTACAAGCATATATCATGCTAAAATAATCTTGTTATTTTACCTTTACTCACACTCCCAAACTCCTCCACTAACCTTTGCAAGTTTTCTTTAAAATCTCCCAAAAGCACAGTATCATCAGCAAAAACTAACTGTGTCAACTCCCATTTTGTATTTCATTCCCCATAATTAAATCCCACCCCTCTCCCCAACACCCTAGCATTTACTTCTTTTACAACTCCATCTATAAATATGTTAAAACAACCATGGTAGCATTACACATCCCTGCCTAAGGCCTACTTTTACTGGAAAGTAATCTAACTCTCTCCTACACACCCTAACCTGAGCCTCACTATCCTCATAAAAACTCTTTACAGCATTTAGTAACTTACTACCTATTCCATACACTTGCAACATCTGCCACATATTTGAAAACTATTTGAAACTATGACATATTAAGAATTACTGGCTGTCCTCACCAATGAGAGGGCTCGTACAACTCAAGCTATCGCTATTGTATCCTTTAATTAACATTCAACCTACACCGTTTCCTTGCCATACTATTGCACATTTCTTGGCTTTTACATTTTCAAATGCAGTGGACCCTCGGTTAACGAAAGGTTCCGTTAACGAAAGCTTCGGAAAACGAAAGCTTTTTTCGTAATCGGTTAGCGAAAAATTCCTCGGTTAGCGAAAGGTATTAGACGTGTCCGCCTGCGCAAGCGCAGGATGCCAGTGAAGCGTTGTTTACCATTGAGAGAACATTACCTAGCGCACTCTTTCAAAGATTCACAATATGTTTGGTGTCTTTTTTGGTGGTTTAATGATTGTCACTGTGAAATAAGTCACCATGGGTCCAAAGAAGCTTCCTAGTGGCACCCCTGTGGTAGCATTCATGCAGGGAGTGTAGCATTCTTGAAATGAGTGTAGCATTCATGCAGGGAGTATAGCATTCAATGCAGGGAGTGTAACATTCATGCAGGGAGTGTAGCATTCAATGCAGGGAGTGTAGCATTCATGCAGGGAGTGTAGCATTCATGCAGGGAGTGTAGCAGGCATGCAGGGAGTGTAGCAGGCATGCAGGGAGTGTAGCATTCATGCAGGGAGTGTAGCAGGCATGCAGGGAGTGTAGCATTCATGCAGGGAGTGTAGCAGGCATGCAGGGAGTGTAGCATTCATGCCCCTGTAATCCTCCCTATCCTCCAGATGACTACAAGTCTCTTCAATAAAGGTAAGTAAATGATATTTATATTTTATTTTTGGTGAATATTTTTTTGTGGAATGGATTAATTGTATTTACATTATTTCTTATGGGAAATAAGGCTTCGGATTACGAAAGATTCAGATTAAGTAATAGCTCCTGGACCGGATTAATTTCGTTAACCGAGGGTCCACTGTGCATTCATAAGTAAATATCTCTCTGATGTAAGTGAGACAGGTTCGTATATGTTTGGTATAATATGAAAAAAAAATGAGACTTACTTTTACCAATGTTGACAAGTTGAGGTGATGGCAGCTGATACTGCCTGACACATGTTTCTACAGGTATTGTACAAGGCCAAAATAATGATATCCACACACTTGCATATCAACAATCAACATCAACCAGAACTTTGGGTAAGGAAAAGTTACTTCGTTTGACATTTAAACCTACATATTTTCAAAAACTTGTCTGACATCTTTTGGATGTTCAACCCTTTCAAGGTCTGTGCCTTAGTACTACAGCTTTGAGCTCTGGTTCTGTGCCGTAGTACTATGTAATGAGCTCAGCTCATTTAGATAAGTTGTGAGATGTAAATTTGGGCCTAGATATTAGAGAATGTGTCTGTGGTGAGTGTGCATCATATAAACAAAAATCCTGCCCCATGCAGTGCATAATGGGAGGGGGAGAAAAACTGTATTTGGTTTAAAATAGCGACTTTGAAGTGTATTTTTGGATGATTTTTTGTTGTATTCTAGGTCTCTTAGTATCATTTGACGGAATGAAGATATATTACAGAAAGAGAGATGATTTTGATTTGTTTCAGGAAGTAGCTTGAAATTGAGCTCAAAGTACAGTCAACCCTCCGTTTTCGTGTGTTTCCGTTTTCGTGCAGTTTTTTCGGGGAAATTTTCCCTCCGTTTTCGTGCTTGGTACAGAACCTGTCCACCAGTACCCCGCACATACAAAGGTCGCAAGACCGCCACCCACGCACATTGTCACACAGTGTAGCATTGTTTATGCTTGAGTGAACATCATCCCAGGAGTTCATACAAAACATTTATTAACAATTAATTGTTTTTGGCCCTTGATTATTGTGTGTGACTACTAAATAAGCTACCATGGGCCCAAAGAAAGCTCCTAGTGCCAATTCTTTGGTAAAGAAAGTGAGGAACACCATAGAACTGAAGAAAGAAATAATAGAAAAATATGATAGTGGTGTACGTATTGCCGAGCTCGCCAGGATATACAAGAAGGCCCCAACAACCATCGGTTAAATTGTGGCTAAGAGAAAAGAAATCACTGAAGCTAATGTTGCAAAAAAGGTGAATACAATAACGAAACAGAGATCACAAACAATGGAAAATATGGAGAAATTGTTGTTGGTGTGGATAAACGAAAAACTGCTAGCGGGTGACAGTGTTGTGCAGTCATTAATTTGTGAAAAAGCAAGGCAGTTGCATACCGATCTTGTCAAGAAAATGCCTGGAACCAGTGATGATGTTGATGAATTTAAGGCCAGCAAAGGATGGTTCGAAAAATTCAAGAAGATAAGTGGCATACACAGTGTTGTAAGGCATGGTGAGGGTGCCAGTTCAGATAAACAAGGGGCTGAAAAATTTGTGCGCAAGTTTAAAGAATTCAAATTTTTTTCAAATTCAAATCAGTAGAGGCTGAAAATTTCAAACCCCAACAAGTGTTTAATTGTGACGAAACAGGCCTCTTTTGGAAGAAAATGCCAAGGAGGACCTACATCACTCAGAAGGAAAAGGCAATGCCAGGACACAAGCCTATAAAAGACAGGCTAACTCTTATGTTGTGTGGTAACGCTAGTGGGGATTTGAAAGTGAAGCCTTTATTGGTGTATCACGCAGAAAATCAGTGTTGACAAGAGTAAATTGTGTGTGATGTGGAAGTCTAACCCTAAGGCATGGGTCACTAGGGAAATTTTCCTGGAATGGTTTAATCAAGTGTTTGGCCCCAGTGTGAAGAAATATCTATTGGACAATAAATTGGGGCTCAAGTGCCTCCTGGTAATGGACAATGTTCCTGCTCATCCTCGAGACTTGGAAGACCAATTGTCTAAGGATTTCAAATTTGTAACAGTGAAGTTCTTGCCTCCTAACACCACTCCTCTCATCCAGCCCATGGACCAGCAGGTCATTGCAAACTTCAAAAAACTGTACACCAAAGCAATGTTTCAAAGGTTCTTTGATGTGACCAATGACACTGCATTGACCCTAAAAAGATTTCTGGAAGGATCACTTCGATATCTTCCATTGCATAGGCCTTATAGATAAAGCTTGGCAAGGAGTGACTTCCAGGACAATGAACTCTGCTTGGAGAAAGTTGTGGCCAGATTCTGTCCAAGAGAGGGATTTTGAAGGGTTTGGGGCTGACCCTGAGGAGCCTATGGAAGTTGTGGAAAGTATTGTGGCATTGGAGAATTGAATGGGGTTGGATGTGAGTAGCAAGGATGTGGAAGAGCTGGTGGAGCTTGAGCTGCAACAACATCAAAGCAGATCTGAGGAAATTGCTTCAGTGAAGGAGGAAGAGAGATGTAAGATGCCTCCTTCAAAGATTAAGGACGTTTGTTCAAAGTGGAGTGAGGTGCTTACATTTGTGGCAGAAAATCACCCTGACAAAGATGTTGCAATCCGTCTCATCAACATGTTCAATGACAATATCTTTTCCCATTTTAGGGACATTTTAAGAGATGCCAGACACTGAGCTCTATGGACAGATATTTAGTGCCACAGGTGTGCAGTGACTCTGAAGCTGGTCCTAGTTCCAGTAAAAGACAAAGAAGGGAAGTGACTCCAGATGAGGACTTGGTACATAAGAGTCCTTATGGAGGGGGGATTTCCCTTCCAAAAATTAGGGTCTCTTCCCTCTCCCCTCCTCCCTCTCTTCCATCCAGCAACATCAGTTTTCAATAAAGGTAACTCCCCCTCCTCCCTCTCTTCCATCCAGCAACATCAGTTTTCAATAAAGGTAAGTGTCACATTGAGTTCATTTATTTGTGCATGTAAATCTATCTTTAAGTCCTCCCCAAAAATTATTTTTCAAACTTCTGGATTTCTGGAACGGATTAATTGAATTTCCATTATTTCTTATGAGGAAAATGGTTTCAGTTTTAGTCGATCCCTCAGGAACGGATTAAGCACGAAAACGGAGGGTTGACTGTAGTGGAAATGTTTGATTTTTGCCAATAGTATTCCAGAGGACATGAATTATGTCATTCTTCCAATACGCGTCCAACTAGTCGGTCTAATAACAGTGGTCCCTCGGTTTTCGTGCATCTCCAAACTCAAACATTTATGTAAGTGTATTTTCGTAAGTGCTGTTGCAAGTGTATTTTTGGGGGTCTGAAATAGACTAACCTATGTGACATTTTTTCTTAAGGAAGTAAATTCGTTCGGTAATGGCACTTGAGCAGCATTCTGGAACGAATTTTCGGCGAAAACCGAGGGACCACTGTACAGCCTTTCCCCACTTAGTGACATACTTGTTTACCGACAACTCGGACTTACGATGGGCTCTCTGACCAGTATGCATATCTATAAAATGTATACGTATTAGAGCTGATTTCCTCTATTCTGTTTATGACAATATACAGTACATTACTGTATAAACATTTAAAAATATACCAGAAATGTTACTCCCTGCTTATACAACCATTGTTATTACTATATATCCTCACACTTCATGAATCCCTGTTTATTACTCATAATTCCCTCACACTTCACAAATCTTTCATCCTTCCCTCACACTTCTTAAATCCTTCATTATTCATCATTCCCTCATGCTTCTTAAATCCTTCATTTCCTCACTTTATGATTCCTTCACTGTTCCTCATTCCCTCACTTCATGATTCCTTCATTATTCCTTTACACATTATTTATCATTCGCTCCCACTTCTTAATCTCATTTTTTCTCAACTCTCCTTCATACTTCATTAACTTAATACTCTTCATACACATTGTTACAGAACTAACCTAACCAGACACAAAAATCAACATATTCCAAAACAGTTACAATACATTAAATACTTTAGATTATTACCAGTACCCAAGCTGGTTAAGAGGCTAACTATCTGTTTTATTGAAGGAAAAAGCCCTCTGCTTTCACCAGTTGTAATGTTAAATACAGTGGACCCTCGGTTTTCGTCGATAATTCTTTCCAGAATGCTGTTCGAGTACCGTTACCAAACGAATTTGTTCCCATAAGGACAAATGTTCGAGTTGGGAGCTGTATAAAAACCGAGGGTCCATTGTATGTACTCCTATTGCAGATTCCTTGCAATTCTCTAATCATACTAATGATTCTTGGCTACACTTGTAGGTTTCTCCTCGGAAACTCTAGTCATAAGCACTGATGCTATTCAACATGGATCGTCCACTGCATCACTTTCTATACCACATGGCAATGCCACCACTTGGTTACTGGGTGAACACACACACACACATAATGCCTCCTTTAGGGTTAAATACATATACATGTATACAAAGAAACTGAGCATAGGGTGCTTACCCTGTCATTTATTTTACAAACTCACCACACAACAAATTTTAAAATACTGTTAAGCACTTTACTATGAGAGGAACATTTTAACCTTTAACCCTTTAGATGGCCGTCGCGTAGAACTACGTTACTGAGGCCAGGGTCTCCCACTTAGTTCTACGTTATGAGCATTGAGTGTGCACAGCATAAAAAAAATCCTGTCTCAAACGGTACACGATGGGAAAAGCAAACTCTGACCTAGCGATTGGTTTAAAATAGCGACTTTGAGGTGCTTTCTCGGATGGTTGTTATGATTTTTGCATCTTCTACATTCAAAACCCAGATGTAAATTAGTGTATCAGCATAAAAATTATAAATTGACCCCCTGGGCTTCCAACAGTGATGCTAAATTACTAACATAAACAGTAAATAATAACAATACAAGAAAAGAGTTCTTAGAAACACCGAAATTGTAAAAAAATTATAATGATGTAATTCTACAGTAAAAGTCCAATATAATGAACCCCCATAAAGTTGTTGTCGGCTAAAATGGACAATCTGGCAAGACAAAGGCTCAACATATATGTTTAATAGGGTGTCTGATTAAAATTGCAAGTTTGTATGTTCTGAGGGGTGTGCATCCACTTTGATTGTTTCTGGGCAGCTGGGCCAGTGACTGCCTGCATCAGTGTGTTATTGCCTGAACATGTACTCATACCATCATTTTATCTCCAATTTTTCCCTGGATTTACTGTTTTTTTAATAATTTTATTAAAGTACCAAGTATTTGTCAGAGGGCTGAAGAGGGGTTGTTGAGGTGGCTTGGTCATTTAGAGAGAATGGATCAAAGTAGAATGACTTGGAGAGAGTATAAATCTGTAGGGGAAGGAAGGCGGGGTAGGGGTCGTCCTAGAAAAGGTTGGAGGAAGGGGGTAAAGGAGGTTTTGTGGGCGAGGGGCTTGGACTTCCAGCAAGCATGTGTGAACGTGTTAGATAGGAGTGAATGGAGACGAATGGTTTTTGGGACCTGACGAGCTGTGTGAGCAGGGTAACATTTTGTGAAGGGATTCAGGGAAACCAGTTAATTGATTTAGTTGGACTTGAGTCCTGGAAATGGGAAGTACAATGCCTGCACTTTAAAGGAGGGGTCTGGGATGGTGACAGCTGGGAGGGACTATTCTCAGCTGTCGTATCTGAGCGCCTCTGCAAAGACAGTGATTATGTATGAGTGTGGTGAAAGTGTTGAATGATGATGAAAGTATTTTCTTTTTGGGGATTTTCTTTTTTTTTGGGTCACCCTGCCTCGGTGGGAGACGGCCAATTTGTTGGAAAAAAAAAAATAACACGTTATTAACAATGACCTCTAAAGGAAGTGATGGTGCCAAGAAGTGTGTAATATTAACTGTTAAAACAGGAAGCTGGAGGCTGACATTTCGCTGGCCCAGGTGTGTGAAAAGTAAGGTGTAGTAAAAAAACAATATGCTATGAAGTAAAATGTAGATGCTAGCCTACAGAATAAAGCTGGTGTTAATGATTGTTCTGTTGAGCATCACTCGGATGCTTAGAAGCTAAAAGCAATATGGGCATAGAATTTGGGGCAAATGATGGTTGGCTTGGGCATTTCGTCAATGCTATGGCTTGATTACCAGTTTACCCACAGAAGAAATTGATCCCTTCAGACTATTACTAAATTATCCGATGGAAAGTGAAAGGCTCCTTCTATCTCAACTCTATAAGTAAGCTCAGAAAAGACCACTTCTCAGTATTATGCTGTGGTAATACTGATCGTAAGCATTGTGTAAAACTGGCAGTTAGTGGCCATCACATAGAACTAAACCATGGTCCCTCGTGTATTTCTACTTTATGAGCTCAGCTCACTCAGATAAGCTATGAGAATTAAATATTGGGTCTGTGCAGCGAGTGCACAGTATAAAAAAAAAATCCTGCCCTACACATTGCATGACCATGCGTTTGGTTTAAAATAGCAACAATGAGGTGTTGTCTAGGATGCTTTTTATGATTTTATTGGCTGTTTCTTGGTATCATTTGCTAGAATGGAAGACATACTACTGAAATATAGATGATTTGGTAGGTATTAAAACTGAAAATTCCTTGAAATTAGGCTCAAAGTAGCAGAAATATTACATTTTTGCCAATTTTCCTTAGGATGGGTAAGGCTACCCTACACTCTCCGGTCTGTTTTATGGGTTTTTAACCTTTTCACTGTTGAGACCAATACTCTCAGTGTCGAAGAATTGAAAAAAAAAAATTATTTTTTTCTTATGAAATGATGAGAATCTTTTCCCGATGGTAACGACACCAAAAGTACGAAAGTTGATGGAAAACGTACAGAATTACGCTCTTGCGAAGTTAGCGGTATCCGCGATATTTATGCATCGGCGATTTCACCCAATTTGAGCCCTATTTTCGGCCAATTCCATTGTTCCAGTCGACCAAACTCAGCTATTTCGCTAGAACTCCATCTGTTCTACCGACTGAGTACAAGAAACCGCCCATTTACTGATTTCAACTACCCAATAGTGATCAGAAATTGGCAATTTGGCCAATTTCAAACACAATTCAAGTAAGGCCAATTTCAAATTAGGGGCCAAAATAAACATTGCAGACATTCCTAGCACTAAAATAACATTTTCTCTGTTCATTAGTCATGTCTCCAGGCCCCTTTTATATTACGCTTGCTTTCCTTTTTGAATTTTTATTCACACAAAAAACAGAAGATTTGCAGTTATGCAGACTACTGCATTATTGTAAAAATTATATAAATAATATCAGTGCATTGTGAAAGCATATTAGACCCATCAGATGACGTGTATTGAATGTGTGGCATGATTTGTTTGCTCTTGAACATCGGCAAAACTCGAACATTTCCGCTACTTTGAGCTCAATTTCAAGGTACTTTTAGTCCAGAAACCATTCAAAATCATCTCTGTTTCTGTAATATATCTTCCATTCTATCAAATGAGACCAAGAAAACGAGAATTGCAAGCCGTAATATTACTACACCGACAGTGAAAGGGTTAATAGGTCTGATTCAATTATTGGAACACCATAAACCATGACCAATCTTTCCTGGTTATATTTTATTATACGGGAAACATGATAAATCTTCTATATTTGTGATTACGAATTCAAAATGGAAGGCAAGGGCATTAGTGAAGAGGCCTGGGGACATGACAAACGAACAGAGGAAATGTTTTAGTGCCAGAAATGTTTACACTGTTTATTTTGCCCTCTTTTTAAATTTTTTTTTTTTTATTGTGTAAAATTGGCCAAATTACTAATTTTTGTGCACTTTATGGGGTACGTAGTTGTAATAGTTGAATTGGAGGTTTCTTGTGCTCAATCAATAGAATGGAAGGCAAACTAGCAAAATAGCTAAGAACTTGGTAGAAAGGAACAATGCAATCGACTTTAAAATAGGAAAGTTGTAATTCCGAAAGTTTTCCATCAAATTTCACACTTTTGGTGTGTCAATCTTCAGAAATAGAATTTCTGTCATTTCAAAAGCAAAATAATTTATAAAGAAAAAAAAATGACACGGGGAGTAGTATTAATTTTGGGGTCTGGGCGGTGAAAGGTTACTGTACAGCCTCTCCTCACTTAGCGACTTACTTGTTTACAGATGCCTCAGACTTACAACGGGCTCTCTGACCAGTATTTATACCTAAATAATCTATATTAGAGCTGATTTCCTCAATTCTGTTTATTTCAATATACAGTACACTGCAGTATAAACATTTAAAAATATACCAGAAATTTTATAAATGGTGCAAAGGTGACATTAAAACAATATCAAAGATGGTTGATGCAAATCCACAACCATTATAGTATGCTCCTCTTTTAGTGACGAATTCGTTTACTGACGGGGGTCTTAGGTCCCTATCTCCGTCGTTAAGTGAGGACAGGCTGTATATGAAAGAGTTGCCAGTCATTTATTACAAGGGATAAGAAAGACTGGTTTGACAGGGACATTTTCTGACTGGTTTCATAAACATTTTGTCCTTGATGTATGCAAGTTCCAGTTAGACTGACACACTTCACCCCAAAGAAGTTAAGGTTCTTCTCTTGCTTGATAATGAACCTATTACTCCATGGGTGAAAATTTAATCAGAAGTGATGGTAGATTAAGGCCCCTAATACTACCTCTCTGATTCAACCTGTGGATCAGGGGATTATTGCAGCTTGCAAGAGGTTGTATCAGTCAGGTTATTTAGCAAAAGAACAAGATTTTGAAAAAGACAGCAGAGGCCAACCTACGTTGGAAAACTTCAAGATATATAACCTGAAGTCTGCCATCTTTAACACTGCAGCATCTTGGAAGGAACTGAAAAAGATAACATTAGCTACTGGTTGCAAAAATCTGTTAAATAATGTTCATATTGAGTTTGACTTTGAAGGGTCTGAGGCCAATAATTTTCATTAAACACTTGAGAGGGTGGGAGGAAAAACATTATGGAGGAAGTTGTGCTGAAATTTTTGGAAGAAAATGATGAAGATTCTAGTTACCAGATGATGAGTGATGCAGAAATTGCTGATAAAGCTAGTGGTACCCCCATAGATGGAGAGGATAATGATGATGACAAAGACGAGACTGCAGGGTTACCAAATTGTCAGCAGTATGAGATGCGACTGATGTTCTCATCGCAAACACTGACCTAACAGACGAGAGAAAATTGCAGGCCTATTATCAGAACTTTCACACTTTTAGGGAACTTGTCATAAGGAATTAGTATCAGCATGCCAAACAAATTAAGCTGGATTCATTCTTTAAACCTGTTTCTCGTTCTACGTCTCAGAAACCATCTACCAGTAAGCCTTAACCATTTATGTCTTCTCAGCCCTCAACACCTGCTGAACCACCTACATCTCCCACACCATATGTACAATGTTACTACTGGTGCTTAACAGCTCCACTAACTCAGAGTAAGTTATCCAGGGTCACCATTAGACCACTTGGGAATACTGTACTGTATCTTATCTTTGATGAGTTCCAAGAATTTTTCTACTATCCAAGCCCAGCTTTGGGCCAGGCTTATCCGGCAAGTGCCTGGTCCACCAGGCTGTTGCTGCTAGTGGCCCAGTAGCAACAGCTGGGCCACCCTTTCATTGTCCAGACCACCAAAATTAATACTGCTCTCAGTGTCTACTTTTTTGTTTAATTCTTTTGAAATGGCAGAGAATCTTTTTCTGAAGGTAATGACACCAAAAATATGAAATCTGACGGAAAACTTATAAAACTACACAGGTGCAAAATTAGTGGACTGTGTGAAATTTATTAACGGATCAGCAATTTTGCCGAATTTAACTATTTGGGGGTCGACAGGCCTTCTCGGAAACACGTTCTCAAGGTCGAAAATTTTTTGGGAAAAAAAAAAATTTCTTATGAAATGATAAGAACAAAAAGTATGAAATTTGAATGAAAACTTACAGAACTATGCTCTTGCGAAGTTATAGGTCTCGAAGATGTTTACGCATCGGCGATTTCGCCCACTTTGAGCCCTATTTTTGGCCAATTCCAATGTTCCAGTCCACTAAAATCATAGCTATTTTGCTAGAACTCCATTTCTTCTATCGATTGAGTACAAGAAACCGCCTATTTACCAATTTCAACTACCCAAAATAGTGGTCAGAAAATGGCAATTTGGCCAATTTCACACAAATTTTAAACGATGCCAATTTCAAAATAGGGTCCAGAAAAAACAAGGCAGACATTCCTGGCACTAAAATAACATCTTCACTGTTCATTAGTCACATCTCCAGGCCCCTCTTACATTACTTTTGCTTTCCATTTTGAATTTTTATTCTCACAAAAAATAGAAGATTTACTGTTATGTATACAACTGCATTATTGTAAAAATGGGTTAAATAATATCAGCGCACTTGTGCAAGAATATTAGACTCGCCAGTTGATGTGTATTCGACGCATGGTGTGATTTGTTTACTCTTGAACATCGGCTAAAATCGAACATTTTCGCTACTTTGAGCTCAATTTCAAGGTACTTGTCATTGTCAAACCAATCAAAATCATCTCTATTTCTGTAATATATCTTCCATTCTATCAAATGAGACCAAGAAAACGAGAATACATCAATAAATACCATACGAAAATAGACTGCAAATTCGCTGTTTTAAACGAAAAAAACGGTCAGTTTTTTTTTCTCATTATGCAGTGTGTGCTGCAGTATTTTTTTTATACGTACTACGCACATTGACCACACAGTCCCATTCTTTCATATGTAGGCCTACCAGCCGTTTTCCGCTCAATTTGAGGCCACTAGAATTTACACGTACTAGTACGGCACCGACCCCTGCTCGTAAAACGTACTAGTATGGCACCGACCCTGAAAGGGTTAAACTACAGTGGACCCTCGTATTTCATAATTTTCGATAATCATAACTTTTTTCATCAAAATATTGACTTGCGAATCGTCAAAGTGGGATGTTTGAATGTGCGTGGATGTTGTGCGAATGATAAGAAAGAGATGATTATAGATGTTATGAATGAAAAGAAGATGGATGTCCTAGCTTTAAGTGAGACAAAGCTGAGGGGGTAGGAGAGTTTCAGTGGGGAGAAATAAATGGGATTAGGTCAGGGGTTTCAAATACAGTGGACCCCCGAGTTTCGTAAACCCCGGAAATCGTACATTTATGTAAGTATAATATTGTAAGTGCTTGTGGAAAAGTATTTTTGGGGGTCTGAAATAGACTAACCTACGTGACATTTTTTCTTAAGGGGGTAAATTCATTCGGTAATGGCACTTGAGCAGACTTCAGGAGTAAAGTTTTTACGAAACTCGGGGGTCCACTGTAGTTAGAACTAAAAAAGGAGTGGCAATAATGTTGAATAATCAGTTATGGCAGGTAAAGAGGGAATATAAATGTATAAATTCAAGGATTATGTGGAGTAAAATAAAGGTTGGATGTGAAAAGTGGGTTATAGTAAGTATTTATGCACCTGGAGAAGAGAGAAGTGTAGAGGAGAGAGAGAGATTTTGGGAAATGTTGAGTGAGTGTGTGGGGAGTTTTGAACCAAGTGAGAGAGTAATTGTGGTTGGGGATCTTAATGCTAAAGTGGGTAAAAATGTTGTGGAGGGAGTAGTAGGTAAATTTGGGGTGCCAGGGGTAAATGTAAATGGGGAACCATTAATTGAGCTATGTGTAGAAAGAGGTTTGGTAATAATACATATTTTATGAAAAAGAGGATAAATAAATATACAAGGTATGATATAGCACGTAAAGAAAGTAGTTTGTTGGATTATGTATTGGTGGATAAAAGGTTAATGGGTAGGCTTCAGGATGTACATGTTTATAGAGGGGCAACGGATATATTAGATCATTATTTGGTTGTAGTTACAGTTAGAGTAAAAGGTAGATGGGACAAAAAGAAAATGGCAACAGCAAGTAAGAGAGAGGTAAAAGTGTATAAACTAAGGGAGGAGGAAGTTAGGGTGAGATATAAGCACTTATTGGCAGAAAGGTGGGCTAGTGCAAGTATGAGTAGTGGGGAGGGTTGAAGAGAGTTGGGATAGTTTTAAAAATGCAGTATTAGAATGTGGGGCAGAAGTTTGTGGCTATAGGAGGGTGGGTGCAGGAGGAAAGAGGAGTGAGTGGTGGAATGAAGAAGTAAAGGGTGTGAAAAAAGAGAAAAAGGTAGCTTATGAGAGGTATTTACAAAACAGAAGTGTTAATAGAAGAGCAGAGTATATGGAGAGTAAAAGAAAGGTGAAGAGAGTGGTGAGAGAGTGCAAAAGAAGAGCGGATGAAAGAATGGGAGAGGCTCTGTCAAGAAATTTTGATGAAAACAAGAAAAAATTTTGGAGTGAGATAAACAAGGTAAGAAAGCCTAGGGAACAAATGGATTTGTCAGTTAAAAACAGAATAAGGGAGTTAGTAGATGGGGAGCTGGAGGTATTGGGTAGATGGCTCGAATATTTTGAGGAACTTTTAAATGTCGATGAAAAAAAGGGAGGCGGTAATTTCATGTACTGGCCAGGGAGGTACAACATCGTTTAGGAGTGAAGAAGAGCAGGATGTGAGTGTGGGGGAGGTGCGTGAGGCATTACATAGAATGAAAGGGGGTAAAGTTGCTGGAACTGACAGGATCATGACATAAATGTTAAAAGCAGGGGAGGATATAGTGCTGGAGTGGTTGGTATTTTTGTTTAATAAATGTATGAAAGAGGGGAAGGTACCTAGGGATTGGCAGAGAGCATGTATAGTTCCTTTATATAAAGGGAAGGGGGATAAAAGAGAGTGTAAAAATTATAGGGGAATACGTTTACTGTGTATACCAGGTAAAGTGTATGGCAGGGTTATTATTGAAAGAATTAGAGGTAAGACAGAGAGTAGGATTGCAGATAAGCAAGGAGGCTTTAGAGTGGGTAGGGGATGTGTAGATCAAGTGTTTACAGTGAAGCATATATGTGAACAGTGTTTAGATAAAGGAAGAGAAGTTTTCATTGCATTTATGGATTTAGAAAAGGCATATGATAAGAGTGGATAGGGGAGCAACGTGGCAAATGTTGCAAGTGTATGGAATAGGTAGTAAGTTGCTGAAGGCTGTAAAGAGTTTTTATGAGGATAGTGAGGCTCAGGTTAGGGTGTGTAGGAGAGAGGGAGATTACTTCCCGGTAAAAGTAGGTCTTAGACAGGGATGTGTAATGTCACCATGGTTGTTTAATATATTTATAGATGGGGTTGTAAAAGAAGCAAATGCTAGGGTGTTGGGGAGAGGGGTGGGATTAAATTAGAGGGAATTAAATGCAAAATGGGAGTTGACACAGTTACTTTTTGCTGATGATACTGTGCTTATGGGAGATTCTAAAGAAAAGTTGCAAAGGTTAGTGGACGAGTTTGGGAGAGTGTGTAAAGGTAGAAAGTTGAAAGTGAACATAGATAAGAGTAAGGTGATGAGGGTATCAAACGATTTAAATAAAGAAAAATTGGATATCACATTGGAGAGAGGGATTATGGAAGAAGTAAATGTTTTCAGATATTTGGGAGTTGACGTGTCAGCGGATGGGTTTATGAAGGATGAGGTTAACCATAGAATTGATGAAGGAAAAAAGGTGAGTGGTGCGTTGAAGTATCTGTGGAGACAAAAAAACGTTATCCATGGAGGCAAAGACGGGAAAGTACGAAAGTATAGTGGTACCAACACACTTATATGGGTGTGAAGCATGGGTTGCAAATGCTGCAGCGAGGAGGAGGCTGGAGGAAGTGGAGATGTCCTGTCTAAGGGCAATGTGTGGTGTAAATATTATGCAGAAAATTCGGAATGTGGAAATTAGGAGAAGGTGTGGAGTTACTTAAAGTATTTGTCAGAGGGCTGAAGAGGGATGTTGAGGTGGTTTGGTCATTTAGAGAGAATGGATCAAAGTAGAATGACTTGGAGAGCGTATAAATAAATCTGTAGGGGAAGGAAGGCGGGGTAGAGGTTGTCCTAGAAAAGGTTGGAGGGATGTGGTAAAGGAGGTTTTGTGGGCGAGGGGCTTGGACTTCCAGCAAGCATGTTTGAGCGTGTTAGATAGGAGTGAATGAAGACGAATGGTTTTTGGGACCTGACGAGCTGTTGGTGTGAGCAGGGTAACATTTTGTGAAGGGATTCAGGGAAACCAGTTAATTAATTTAGTTGGACTTGAGTCCTGGAAATGGGAAGTACAATGCCTGCACTTTAAAGGAGGGGTCTGGGATAGTGACAGCTGGGAGGGACTATTCTCAGCTGTCGTATCTGAGCGCCTCTGCAAAGACAGTGATTATGTATGAGTGTGGTGAAAGTGTTGAATGATGATGGAAGTATTTTCTTTTTGGGGATTTTTCTTTCTTTTTGGGTCACCCTGCCTTGGTGGGAGACGGCCGACTTGTTGAAGAAAAAAAAAATCGTCGTTTGGCTCGCAAATAGGCGTTCGTCTCGAACGCATACGAGCAGCCCAGACACACCATTCACAGTCAGTATGTCATTGTTTATCAGCGAGTGACCATCAACCAACGCATTCATATGATAAATTTCTTAATATTCCATTCGTTTTAGTGCTTGCAACTGCTAAATAAGCCACCAAGGGCCCAAAGAAAGCTCCTAGTGCCAGCCCTTTGGTTAAGAAGGTCAGAAACAGATAGAATTCAAGAAAGAGATCATTGCAAAATATGAAAGTGGTGTGCGTGGCAGAGCTTGCCAGGCTGTATGGGAAACCCCATACAGCCATTGCTTTCATCGTAGCCAAGAAAATGGAAATCAAGGAAGCTGTTGTTGCAAAAGGGGTCAATATGCTCACAAAAATGAGATCGAAAATACTCGAAGAAGTGGAGAGGTTATTGTTAGTGTGGATCAATGACAAACAATTAGCAGGAGATAGTGTTACGCAGTCTATAATTTGTGAAAAGGCAAGGCAGTTGCATGACGATCTCGTAAAGAAAATGCCTGCAATGAGTGCTGATGTGAGTGAATTTAAGGCCAGCAAAGGCTGGTTTGAGAGATTTAAGAAGCATAGTGGCATACAGTGTGGTAAGGCATGGTGAGGTTGCCAGTTCTGACAAATGTGCGGTTGAAAAATATGTGCAGGAATTCAAGGAGTACAAAGAGGCTGAACAATTCAAACCCCAACAAGTGTTCAATTGTGACAAAACAGGCCTCATTTGGAAGAAAATGCCAAAGATTACATACATCATGCAGGAGGAAAAGGCACTTCCAGGACACAAGCCTATGAAATACAGGCTATCTCTCATGTTCTGAAGTAATGCGAGTGGGGATTTCAAAGTGAAGTCTTTACTGGTGTATAACTCTGAAAATCCCAGTGTCGCCAAGGCTAATTTGTGTGTTATGTGTAAGGCTAACAGTAAGGCATGGATCACGAGGGAAATCTCCTTGACTGGTTCAATGAAGTGTTTGGCCCCAGTGTGAAGAAATACTTCCTGGAAAATAAATTGGAACTCAAGTGCCTCCTGGTAATGGACAATGCTCCTGCTCCTCCTCCAGACTTGAAAGAGCAAATGGTGAAGGAGTTTCGTTTCATCAGAGTGAAGTTCTTGCCCCCTAATACCACTCCTTTCATCCAGCTCATGGACCAGCAGATCATTTCAAACTTCAAAAAACTCTACACCAAAGTATTGTTTCAAACATGCTTTGACATAACCTCGGACACTGAACTGACCCTAAGAGTTTTCAAAAGATCACTTCAATATCCTCCATTGCATAAACCTTATAGGTAAGGCTTGGGAGGCAGTGACTTCCAGGACTTTGAACTCTGCTTGGAGAAAATTGTGTCCAAGAGAGGGATTTTGAAGGGTTTGGGGCTGACCCTGAGGAGCCGATGCCAGTTGTGGAAAGTATTGTGGCATTGGGGAACTCCATGGGGTTGGATTTGAGTGGCAAGGCTGTGGAAGAGTTGGTGGAGGACCACAATGAAGAGCTAACTGCTGAAGAGCTGCAAGACTTTCATCTGCAACAGCAACAGACCACAGCACAGGAAATTGCTTCAGAGGAGGAAGAGATTTAAGAAGGTGCCTTCATCAAAGATTAAGGACATGTGTGCAAAGTAGTGAGGTGCATTCATTTATGGAGGAACATCACCCAGACAAAGCTGTTACAGACCGTGTCTGCGACATGTTCAATGACAATCTTGTGTCCCATTTTAGGGAAATTTTAAAGAGATGCCAGAAACAGAGCTCTCTGGACAGATAATTAGTGCCACAGGTGTGCAGTGACTCTCAAGCTGGTCCTAGTGGCATTAAAAAACAAATTAGGGAAGTAACCCCAGAAAAGGACTTGGTACCTGAAGTCTTTATGGAAGGGGATTTCCCTTCCAAACAATAACTCCTCCTTCCTCTTCCCTCCTCCCATCTTCCATACATCAACAAGTCTTCAATAAAGGTAAGTGTCATGTTATTATTGTTTTATTCTTCATGTCTCATTGTTTTCTGTGTATATGTACATCTATATTTCATGTCAAAAAAATTTTTGTTTTAACACTTTTGGGTGTCTGGAACAGATTAATTGGATTTACATTATTTCTTATGGGGAAAATGGATTCGAAAATCATCAATTTCGCCATTAGTCACACTCTCTAGAACGGATTAATTACGAAAAACGAGGGTCCACTGTATTTTTAAACCAATTCCATTGCTCATTTCAAGCAAATTCTTAGCTGTTTTGTTATACTTTCCATTCTATCAATTGAACAAAAGACATTGACCATTCAGTTATCAAAGTTACCCCTTAAAGTACACAAAATTTGATAATTTGGCCAATTTTAGGCAAAATTAAAAAAAATCAATTTAAAAGAAGAGTCCAAAATAAATACTGTAGACATTCCAGGCTCTAAAAAACGTTTCCTCTGTTCATTAATCATGTCCCCAGGCCTCTCCTATATTAAAATTGCCTTCCATTTTGAATTCACACAAAAAAATAAAAGATTTACCCTATTTCACGGATAATAAAATAACGAGTAATGATTGATCATGGTTTAAAGTATCCCAATAATTTAATCAGATTTAATAAAAACTCATAAAACAGACAGAGAAGTGTAGAGTGGACCATACCCATCCTCGAGAAAATTTGCAAAAATCAAATATTTCCACTACTCTGAAGCCACTGCAAGCTACTTCTGGTCCAGGAACCGAACAAAATTGGTATCTCTATTTTGGACTTCCATTCTATCAAATGATACCATCCTAGAAAATACCTCAATATCACTATTTTAAACCAAACATATGGTCAGAGTTTTGCTTTTCCCATCATGCACAGAGGCAGAATTTTTTTTTATACTGTTATACTGTGCACATACTGCAGATACATTCTTATATCTAGACTAAAATTTACTGCACACAGCATATTTGAGTGAACTGAGCTCATAGAACAAGGGTCATCATGCACCAAGGAAGTCGCCCCACCCAAAAAAAAAAAAAAAATCAGCATCACTCAATCATTACCAAGCCAGAAGTGGTGTCAACATCACAATCAGTCCCGGTCCTTCAGAGCACAGACACTGTCCTAACCCTTCAGGTCTTATTTGGCTGTCTAGTTTCCCCTAAAACCATCAGAAATGTTACTTTCCTCGAACTGCAACAGCATGTCCATTAAAATTTATTTGGCTTCACTCACTCACATCTAACATACTCACACATACCATTTCTTTACATATATACTGCACTTACATGCAAGAATGCTTGTTAATTATTTTCCCTGCAGAACATCATTAATGAAAATAAAATTGAAAAAGAAATTTAGGTAAGATTGAGTAATTAGAAATGTGAGAGTCTGGAAGGGTGAGGAGGATGGATGAGAGGGCTGTAGGAGATAGGAAGACAGCTAACAGAAAGAACCAAAAAGGCACTAAGGAATGTTGTGCATTCTAGAGGCTTTTCTGTTATGGACTGCTCCTCAAGAGCAGATCTGGGAAGAATGAAGCACCACACACAGAAACTTACAAAAACACATTAATATGCTTTATACAAACACATGTACATTTATTTCAGTGTGGTGCAAATATCAAGATTTAACCTTCAAGATTTTATATTCGTAATTCATGGCAATTTTTACATTTAAATAACTTACACATCTATATATTTGTACAACACCTATATTAATGTTATTATCCTAGGATGAACACCAGCTGCTCCATCCATTTCTGAATTGTCAAGCTAATACCTACTATTGTATTTTCCTTCCAATTTTCAAAAACATACAGTTAAATGGCTCAAATAACTGGTGTCAATCTGTTAGAAAAAATTCTAAACTGAGTAGTAAGTAGTGTAAAATATATACTAACACACTTCAATTATAACTGTGAATTAATCCTATCCTTCAGAAGTCAAAAGGTGGCTAACCTTCATCTCCTTAGCAGTGTCTAGAGGCAAAAATCAATTTTCAGTCTTATTGAGCAAAATAACAAAATTCTTAATGCATGAGAATTACACCTATTGAAAGTGATGATAATCCATCATAATCAGTTGTCATATCAAACATGATGATGTACAGCAGTCCTAGTACTACAAATGCTTACTATATAATCTATTTTAGTGATACTGCATTATAAAAAATATAAATGACTTAATACGTATGTAAAGCAGCTAACAAAGTATAATCAAATAAAGCTTAAAAGTACATTTTGTAATCACTGATATATTCTGTATTTTCAGATCTCATAATATCTATAGGCAAATGTAAAAAGCTGATAATAGATTTTTGCACAAATCAATGTAGATTAAAATTATAAGTCATGACAAGAGAGACTACTGTGAAGAGGAACTCCAAAGGGATCCCCATCCACCAACTTGCAGAGCTTTAGGCAGCAAATGTGTCCCACAGTATCAGATATAAGTTGTTCATAAATTTTGTCATTGGCAGTTAATGAATATATAGTACACAGGTTGTTTAAATTGACCGAATCTAACCTAAAATATCCAATGAATAATTTTTAATCAATGTTAAGATCATGCAGAAATAGATCCACTGTGATTGGTATAAAAATGAAGCTCTAGTTGGAGGACAGGTTGTCAAAAGACAGATGAAACCAGATAGTGAAGAGGATGGAGAAATATCCAGTACAAATGATGAACTCAGGATGACAATAATAAATACATGAAAGTATAGAGACATGGCTAACCATATGAAAGGCATCATGCGGAGATCAATCCCATGATAAGCTAATCAATCCCTAAGGAAAAATTATGTGATTCTTATACTTTCAAGGCTTAGGACTGTATTAATAATAACTGAGATGTACCTAATACAGCTCTTTTTACTAGTAAACAAAAATTACATTTAATAAACGTACAAAAGATGTAAATGAGCTGGTGTTATTATTATGTGGCATCTGTGGAGACTAAGAACGTTATCCATGGAAACAAAGAGGGGAATGTATGAGAGTTCGTATAGTGGTTCCAATACTCTTACATAGGTGAGAAGCATGGGTTGTGAATGTTGCAGTGAGGAGGAGGTGGTGGTTAGAGGCAGTGGAGATGTCGTGCCCGAGGTCTTGTAAATATTACGCAGATTATTCATAGTTTGGAGATTAGGTGTGTAAGTTACTAAAAGTATTATCCCAGAGGGTCAACGAAAGGTTGTTGAAGTGGTTTGGTCATTTAGAGAGGAAATATTGTTTTAGTGCCAAGAATGTTTACATTGTATATTTTACACACTACTTTTAAATTGGTATTTTTTTTAACCCTTTCAGAGTAGGTGCCTTTATATAATGGCTTTGAAGCCAGTGTTGGTCCCATAGTACAACGCCATGAGCTCAGCTCACTCAGATAAGCTGTGAGCGGTAAATTTGGGCCTAGATATGAGAAAATGGGTCTATGCCATAAGTGTGCACCACATAAAAAAATCCTGCAACACACACTGCATGAGAAAATAAACAGACTGTGTTTTTGGTTTAAAACAGCGACTCTGCAGTGAATTTTCATATTGTTTTTATGGTTGTATTTTCGGTTTCTTGGTCTCATTTGATAGAATGGAAGATATATTCTAGATAAATTACAGAAATACAGATAATTTTGATTGGTTTCATGACTGAATGTAGCTCAAAATTGAGCTAAAATTAGAAGAAATGTTTGACTTTTGCCAATATTCTAGAGTACACAAATGATGTCACTTGTCCAATATGCGTCCAGCTTGCCAGTCTAATACGCATTTAGGAATGCACTGACATTATTTATACAATTACAGTGGTACCTCGGTATACGTCCTTAACCGTTCCAGGACCTTGGACTTGTACCAAATGAATTTTCCATAAGAAATATAGGGAAAACGATTAATTCGTTCACATGAAAAAAAATCCTACTGTTATTGGCATATTATACATTGATGGGGTTGTATAAAATAATTTAAACACTGCTTAACCCTTTGACTGTTTCGGTCGTATATATACGTCTTATGAGCCAGTGTTTCGGACATACGTATATATACTCACAAATTCTAGCGGCTTCAAATCAAACGGGAGAAAGCTGGTAGGCCCCCATATGAGAGAATGGGTCTGTGTGGTCAGTGTGCGCGGTATAAAAAAAATCCTGCAGCATGCAGTGCATGAGAAAAAAAAAAATCTCCGACCGTGTTTTTGGATTAAAACGCCGACTTTGAGGTGTATTTTCGTATAGTATTTATGGTTGTACGTATTCTCTTTTTAGTGGTCTCATTTGATAAAATGGAAAGCATATTACTGGAATAGAGATGATTTTGATTAGTTTCATGATGAAAACGATCTTGAAATTGAGCTCAAAGTAGCGGAAATGTTTGATTTTTGCCAATGTTCAAGAGTAAACAAATCATGCCACGTGTCCAATACACATCAACTGGCGAGTCTAATATTCTTTCACAAGTGCACAGATATTATTTATACCATATTTACAATAATGCAAGAGTCTGCATAACAATAAATCTTCTATTTTCTGAGTGAATAAAAAATCAAAATAGAAGCCAAGAGTAATATAAAAGGGGCCTAATGACATGACTAATGAACAGATAACATCTTAATGTAGTGCCAGGAATGTCTGTCTTGTTTATTCTAGACCCTATTTTGAAATTGGCATCTTTTGAAATTTGTGTGAAATTGGCAATATTGCCAATTTCTGACCATTTTATTGGCTAGTTGAAATCAGTAAATTGGTGGTTTCTTGAACTCAATCGATAGAAAAAATGGAATTCTAGAATAATAGCTATGATTTTAGTAGACTGAGACAATGGAATTGGCCGAAAAGAGGGCTCAAAGTGGGCGAAATCGCCGATGCGTAAATATAGTCGATACCGCTAACTTTGCGAGAGCATAATTCCGTTAGTTTTTCACCAAATTTTTATAATTTTGGTGTCATTATGATTGGAAAAAGATGCTCTATCATTTCATAAGAATTTTTTTTTTCTTTTTCCGAAAATGTTTCGACCCTGAAAACGAGTTAAGGATCGGGGTCTCAACCCTGAAAAGGTTAAACCGTCAATATAACACTTAAAATCATGGACAAAATCTACTGGTTAAATTGTACTTTAATTTCCTTTATTTTCAATATTATTGCAATATATGTGTAAATTGTATATATTTTTTTTTCAACAAGTCAGCCATCTCCCACCGAGGCAGGGTGACCCAAAAAGAAAGAAAATCCCCAAAAAGAAAATACTTCCATCATTATTCAACACTTTCACCTCACTCATACATAATCACTGTCTTTGCAGAGGCGCTCAGATACTACAGTTTAGAATAGTCCCTCCAAACTGTCACTATCCCAGACCTCTCCTTTAAAGTGCAGGCATTGTACTTCCCATTTCCAGGACTCAAGTCCAACTAAATCAATTAACTGGTTTCCCTGAATCCCTTCACAAAATGTTACCCTGCTCACACTCCAACAGCTCGTCAGGTCCCAAAAACCATTCGTCTTCATTCACTCCTATCTAAAACGCTTACACATGCTTGCTGGAAGTCCAAGCCCCTCGCCCACAAAACCTATAATTCCCCTATAATTTTTACAATCTCTTTTGTCGCCCTTCCCTTTATATAAAGGAACTATACACGCTCCCTGCCAATCCTTAGGTACCTTCCCCTCTTTCATACATTTTTTTTTTTTTATTAACACACTGGCCGATTCCCACCAAGGCAGGGTGGCCTGAAAAAAAAAAACTTTCATCATCATTCACTCCATCACTGTCTTGCCAGAGGGGTGCTTTACACTAGTTATAAAACTGCAACATTAACACCCCTCCTTTACAATATCTCCCCTTGCTTTTAACATTTCTGTCATGATCCCGTCAGTTCCTGCTGCTTACCCCTTTCATTTTACGTAATGCCTCACGCACCTCCCCCGCCTCCCTTTCTTCATCAACATTTAAAAGTTCCTCAAAATATTCCCACCATCTACCCAATACCTCCATATCCCCTTCTACTAACTCTCCTACTCTGTTTTTAAGTGACAAATCCATTCATTCCCTAGGATTCTTAACTTGTTTATCTCACTCCAAAAATTTTCTTATTGTCAGCAAAATTTCTTGACAATGCAAGAAAACCCAATGCAAAGAAACCCAAAATATTTCTATTCCAATGCAAAATCCAAGCTGAGAACTACCTGCAGAATTGGACCATTATTGAGAGGAGATTCGTATACTGACAATGAACAGGAAATGAGTGAAATCCTAAAACAACAGTATGAATCAGTGTTCAGCAACCCACTAAATGACAGCAAGGTAGAAAATGCAGAAATATTTTTCACCCCAGCAGAAGGCCACGCAGACCACCTAACTGAAATGGACAACATGCCTACTCACTCAGCACCTGGACAAGATTCATGGAATGTTTTATTTATAAAGAAGTGCAAAGTACCATTAGCAAGAGCCCTTAGTATTCTTTGGAGAAAGAGCTTAGATCTAGGTGAAATACCGGAGGCCTTGAAGAGTGCAGACATAGCTCCTTTGCATAAGGGAGGTAGTAGAGCACTAGCTAAAAATTACAGACCAGTAGCCCTAACTTCTCACATCATAAAAATCTTTGAAAGGGTGATGAGACGGCAGATTACAAAGTTCATGGACCAGCACAACCAACATAACCCGAACCAGCATGGCTTTAGAGCGGGACGATCATGCCTGTCACAGCTGCTGAACCATTATGACAGAATTACGGAGGCATTGGAAGACGACCAAAACGCAGATGTGATTTACACAGATTTTGCAAAGGCGTTTGACAAATGCAATCATGGAGTGATAGCGCACAAAATGAGGGCCATAGGCATTACGGGGAAGGTAGGCAGATGGATTTTTGAGTTCCTAACACACAGAACACAAAAAGTAGTAGTGAACAGGGCAAAGCAGACAGATAAAAACACCCGGCCCACTTTTGTATCATCATTTGCAGATGACACTAAAATAAGCATGAAAGTCACTATGGTAGAGGACACTGAAAAATTACAGGAAGACATAAGCAGGGTCTTCCAGTGGGCAGTGGAGAACAATATGACATTCAATGGTGATAAGTTTCAGCTGCTTAGGTATGGAAAAAATGAAGAACTCAAAAGGAACACTATATACAAAACGCAAGAGGGTCACAACATAGAACGAAAGGAACACGTAAAGGACTTGGGAATAATTATGTCTGCTGATCTTTCTTTTAAAGACCATAACAAGACAAAGATCACAACAGCCAGGAAGATGACGGGGTGGGTATTAAGAAATTTCAAAACAAGGTAAATAATGCCGATGGTGACACTCTTCAAATCGCTAGTGCTCCCTCACTTAGAATACTGCTCAGTGCTGACGGCCCCGTTCAGGGCAGGAGAAATATCAGAGCTGGAACAAATTCAGAGATCGTTTACGGCTCACATTGAGCCATTGAAACTTCTAAATTATTGGGAACACCTTCAAGTTTTGAACATGTACTCATTGGAGCAGAGGAGAGAGAGAGATGCATGATAATATATACCTGGAAAGTACTTGAGAGCCTGGTCCCGAATCTGCACACTGCCATAACAACATACTGGAGTGAGAGATATGGGAGGAAGTGTAAAATAAACCCAGTGAGGCGTAGGGGTGCAGTGGGGACAATACGGGAGCACTGTATTAACATCCGGGGTCCCAAACTATTCAACATCTTACCAGAAGATATCCGAAACACGGCTGGAACAAGTGTAGAAGCCTTCAAGAGGAAACTGGACAAGTATCTTCACCAGGTGCCAGATCAACCAGGCTGTGATGGATGTGGAGCAGTGAGCCTCCAGCAGCAACAGCCTGGTTGACCAGGCAAGCACCAGACGAGCCTGGCCCATGGCCGGGCTCAGAGAGTAGATACTCTCGAAACTCTTCAAAAGTATATCAAAGGTAAAGGTATGCCTCTCCCACTCTTTCAACTGCTCTCCTTTTGCACTCTCACCATTCTCTTCACCTTTCTTTTACTCCATATACAGTGGACCCCCGGCTAACGAAAAAACTTCATCCCAGAAGCCTGCTCAAGTGCCATTACCGAACGAATTTACTTCCTTAAGAAATAATGTCACGTAGGTTAGTCTATTTCAGACCCCCAAAAATACACTTCCACAAGCACTTACAATATTATACTTACATAATTGTACAATTTCCGGGGTGTTCGTTAGCCGGGGTCCACTGTACTCTGCTCTTCTTACAACACTATTTTTTAAAAACCTCTCATAAGCTACCGTTTTCTCTTTTATCACACCCTTTAAATTTGTATATACGGTACTATATTAGATACAGAGTACTCAAACAATCCCCCACTAGTACATTATATCAAGAGTTTACTGTAAAAAAAATTTTAGTTGATTGTAGAAAGCAGTGGTCAGTTACATATGTGAATTCTTAATAACTTGAGTCACTTTTGTTCCTTCTATAAGTTTCCTCTTGCTTTATGAAGTGACTCAAACAATTACACTGTACTACGCACATTTCTGTGGAGACAAATAACATTATCCATGGAGGCAAAGAAGAGAATGTATGAGAATAGTGTTTTTTTTTTTTTCAACAAGTCGGCCGTCTCCCACCGAGGCAGGGTGACCCAAAAAGAAAGAAAATCCCCAAAAAGAAAATACTTTCATCATCATTCAACACTTTCACCACACTCATACATAATCACTGTCTTTGCAGAGGCGCTCAGATACGACAGCTGAGAATAGTCCCTCCCAGCTGTCACTATCCCAGACCCCTCTTTTAAAGTGCAGGCATTGTACTTCCCATTTCCAGAACTCAAGTCCAACTAAATCAATTAACTGGTTTCCCTGAATCCCTTCACAAAATGTTACCCTGCTCACACTCCAACAGATCGTCAGGTCCCAAAAACCATTCGTCTCCATTCACTCCTATCTAACACGCTCACACATGCTTGCTGGAAGTCCAAGCCCCTCGCCCACAAAACCTCCTTTGCCCCCTCCCTCCAACCTTTTCTAGGACGACCCCTACCCCGCCTTCCTTCCCCTACAGATTTATACGCTCTCCAAGTCATTCTACTTTGATCCATTCTCTCTAAATGACCAAACCACCTCAACAACCCCTCTTCAGCTTTCTGACTAATACTTTTAGTAACTCCACACCTTCTCCTAATTTCCACATTCCAAATTTTCTGCATAATATTTACACCACACATTGCCCTTAACCCTTTACCAGGCCACGCATCAAATTTGAGACACTGCAACATTTGCAGCCTATATTCTGATAATATAAGCAATTCTAAGACATATTTATTTGTGTTCATTTGTCAAGTTTATTTATTTTAGGCGCCTCTAAAATACCCTCTATGGCAGAATCAAATATGAGGCACACCTGGCCTGGTAAAGGGTTAAACAGGATATCTCCACTGCCTCCAGCCTCCTCCTCGCTGCAGCATTTGCAACCCATGCTTCACACCCATATAAGAGTGTTGGTACCACTATACTTTTGTACATTCCCTTCTTTGCCTCCATGGATAACATTTTTTGTCTCCACAGATACCTCAACGCACCACTCACCTTTTTTTCCTTCATCAATTCTATGGTTAACCTCATCCTTCATAAACCCATCTGCTGACACGTCAACTCCCATGTGATATCCAATTTTTCTTTATTTAAATCGTTTGATACCCTTATCACCTTACTCTTATCTATGTTCACTTTCAACTTTCTACCTTTACACACATTTATATGGGTGTGAAGCCTGGGCTGTGAATGCTGCAGCAAGGAGGAAGCTGGAGGCAGTGGAGATGTCGTGTCTAAGGGCAATGTGTGGTGTAAATATTGTGCAGAGAATTCGTAGTGTGGAAATTAGGAGGTGTGGAGTTACAAAGAGTATTATTCAGAGGGCTGAATAGGGGAGGTTATTGAGGTGGTTTGGTCATTTAGTGAGGATGGAGCAAAATAGAATGACTTGGAGGGTGAATAAATCTGTAGTGGAGGGAAGGAGGGGTAGGGGTTGTCCTAGGAAAAGATGGAGGGAGAGGGTAAAAGAAGTTTTGTGTGCAAGGGGCCTGGACATGCAGCAGGCATGTGTGAGCGTCTTAAATAGGAGTGAATGGAGATGAATGGTTTTTTGAGACCTGACGAACTGTTGGAGTATGAGCAGGGTAATATTTTGTGAAGGGATTCAGGGAAACCGGTTAGTCCTGGAGGTGGGAAGTACAATGCTTGCACTTTAAAGGAGGGGTTTGGGATATTGGCTGTTTGGAGTGATATCTAAACTGTCATATCTGGGCACCTCTGCAAAAACAGTGATTATGTGTGAATGATGATGAAAGTGTTGAATGATGGTGAAAGTGTTTTTCTTTTTTTTCTTTTTTTTTGGTCATCCTGCTTTGGTGGGAGGCAGCTGGCATGTTGAAAAAAATGTAAAAATAAAAAAGAGAGAGATATCTTTGAAAGTGCACTTGTTTTGATAAATACTTGTGTGCATATGAATCGAGATTTCCCCCCACTGCCACCCCCTAGAAGCACACTTTGACACCAATTCCCACCCATCCCTCCACTACAATCCTTCCTACCACTAGCTCCACCTCTCGACTAATTATCTAAGGATGGAAATATGATACTAGTAGAGAGTGCTACCCAACCGTTTTTATCTTCCAGACTCAATACTATCAATGGAAATTATTCTTAAATCACCCCAAAACAGCAAAATAGTCAAAGCAGGACTTCAGATATTTCATGGACTAGGTATAGTATTATACAGAAGCAAAGAAAAAACACAAAGTACAATAAGAAAAGAGATAAGAAATTCAGAAAGGGCAGTGTTCAACTAGTTAATAAGAGCAGATCAAGAAATGAAGCATTTTACATATTTTCAGAAAAGATCAATAAAAGAAGTTAATGGGTACCCTTTTACTTCCTTAAAGAGAGCACTAGCATAGATAAATAAAGTCAAATAACATAACTCAAATTAGTTGATAAATATCAATTAATCATACACTAGTGCTGTGGGTCTGCTTAATGATCTTGGGAAGGAAATTAATATATGCATCTTATTGCAGTCTTACATTTACAAAGGATCCTACCTACAAGTACTGGACCTTTTACATATTTTCCTTGACATTTTCACCACTAAGGGTACACAAAATGCAGGTACATTTGAATATTTAAGAATCAATCTGCAAGCAGCATTATAATTGTATAAGTAGCACTCAAGATACTTTTTATAAGAGCAAGAGACATAAACAAGGGTTAATACCACAAACTTACTGTATCAGTAAAATACAGTTTTTTATGACATCCTATGATCCATACATTGTTTCCCAAAGAAATGAGAAGGGTCAAAGCTGCCCTTAATCTCACTTACCATGATCCTCAATTGCTAATACAACAACTACCATTGATAATAATCCACATCTAGGGCTTTTTAATATTCCTTTCATCAAAGAGTTCAAGGATTCCTTTCACTGAGAAATACCATCTAAGAGGTTTCCCTTATTTATATTTATTTGCGTACTTCCTCCTCTCTATGTGGTGCATCGATTCTTAATTTCACTCAATAAATGCTGAATATACTGAAAATAATTTTTCTTACCAGTTTCCAAATTGGCTACTCAGTCCCAAGCCTCATTTAATCTTTTAAAATAGGAAAATTCCTGATTTACTGGTAAAGTACATAGCACTAGCAAACAGTACCGCTGATCAGTGAATGCACAGTGGAGGCAGTGCTCCCTGAAACCACCACAAGGTAAGGTAAGGTAGCTGTTAATCCCCTTGCCTAACTAATCCTTTTTCCTTGGTACCCTCTTCTGCCATGTCACCACTAGACAAGGATAATATGGTGTTCCACTTAATTTTCTCCACATCTTGGTTGCCCTTAATTGAATACTGCCCTCTTTTCTCATATATATTGTTTTTATCATCCATTCATACATCTGTATCTCCAGATTATTTTCTTATAATCTCTCAATTGTATGTTTGCTAGGACAATGATAAAAAATAAATATATTTCAATTTGAATTATTTTGCTAGAGGATTCTACTTCACCGAGCTAAGCATGCAAAGATACATCACAAGGAGTGTATTTAATAAAAATTAAGGCTGTGTATCTTGTTCTTAAGTTATAAAGACAAACCCACACTAGCATACTAACTATATCTTCTTTATAAAGCAATTATGTTTGGCCAGGAATTTATATTATAACAGCCATTTTAAATAATCATGGCTGTTCTTTTACTTTCCTGTTCATCTTCAATTTTCATTTGCAACCTTCCATCCTTCCTTTTTAAATTCGGTAGGAAATAAAGGCAAATGACTTTATATATAAATTCTTAGCGTGTATCTAACATTTCAAAAAATAAAAAAAGTGCACTCGCCAAACACTATTTTCAGATCATTTGCCTTTAGATTTACAATTTATCTGTTATTTATGCCAAACTGGTGTCTATATACCACTGAATATCAAGTTGAGAAGATAATGAAATACATGACCATTTTGCCAAAAATGGAATGAAATATCTATCCATTACATCATCAGTGAGAATTCCAAACACTGACAGAAGACAGTCTTCTTTATGCAACATGTGATGCCACTCCATGCTGAAAATCTTTTCTTACTTTGTATTTCAAGGTCGCATAAGGGATCAATGCAAGACAGCTATTTCAATTCATGAACTTTCATCTCCACAGCGTAAAAGCCATCTCCCTTGTACTTGTGGCTTACTTGCAGAGGCTGCAAATTTACAAACAGCATAAATTATAATCTCAATAACAACATTGTATTATACAATTTAAGAATTTAAACAAATTCTCAAACATTAAAAAATATATTTTACTTACAGAATATGTATTAGACGAATTACAGTCATAACCTGATTGAGTGTATTTTTAACTAGAATCCAAGGGTTAACGTAGGTATCCTATAGACCAATATAGGGAACCCAAGATTATGTAGGGTCCCAGTGTTGAGCAGTCTTCCAAGTAGACAGAGTAATTGCTCTTATCAAGTGAGGAAGGTAGTCTCTTGGACAATAAAAGGAATGGAACTGGTATTTATTATATCTATGTTAACTCAATTTTATTTATGGCTTTCCAAGGTTTTACAAGTGGTGGGGTAATACACTGCACCCCTAATGCTGAGTGAGGTGGTACATCTATTCATTAACCCTTAAACGGTCCAAACGTAAATATACGTTAGTACTGCTACTGCCCCAAACGTATATATACGTTTTATTTTTCCTGCCTCCAAATTTGGCATGATTGGCCTGAGATGCCTGGTCAGCATAGAATGGGTCTTAACACTCGGTGTGCGCCATATTAAAAAAATCTGGGACCAGTGGGAGCACCAGTTAAATTGAGGGCCAGCTAGAGCAAACAGCGGGGCAAAAACCATAGATTCACTGATGTCTTGTCATATTAACACTCCCTTTTAAGTGGAAAGTGATGTTGGCAGCCTGGCTAGCTGCCTGCTTGGCCACCTGGCTGGTCAGCTGGGTACCTGATTGGCTGTCTATCTTTGTCTGTCTGTCTGTCTGTATCTGTCTGTCTCTTTGTCTCTATTTCACAGGAACACATATGTAAATACAATTATACATAGTGTAAATTACCTAGGATAACTAAAAAAATCAAGACAAAGTGATATAATGTGCTTGTGATCTGCATAATACCAGTTGGTTTATGAGCTACTCTCTGAGACAAGCAGACAGAAAGGAGACGACACACAGGCAGACAGAAAGACAGACAGAAAGACAGACACACAGACAGACAGGTTTGCGTAACAAATAAAGGGAAGCAGTGTAAGCTCATCAAATGTTATCACTGTAATTACTGGACTGATTAGAAAAGATAAGACTACCCTCACCCCTCATCAAATGTCACCAGTCATCATTAGTGGAGATCAGATGAGATAAGGCAGCAACACAAATCTTACATCATCCTTCAAGGGAACTTTATTATATTATGCACTATCATTATCATTATTTTTATGCACTATCATTATTATTATTTTTATGCACTATCATTATTATTATTGAAAAGAAGAAAATTGAAAGTGAATATAGGAAAGAGTAAGGTGATGAGGATAACAAAAAGATTAGGTGACGAAAGATTGGATATCAGATTGGAGGGAGAGAGTATGGAGGAGGTGAATGTATTCAGATATTTGGGAGTGGTCATGTCAGCAGATGGGTCTATGAAGTATGAGGTGAATCATAGAATTGATGAGGGGAAAAGGGTGAGTGGTGCACTTCGGAGTCTGTGGAGACAAAGAACTTTGTCCATAGAAGTTAAGAGGGGAATGTATGAGAGTATAGTTATATCAACACTCTTATATGGGTGTGAAGCATGGGTGATGAATGTCGCAACGAGGAGAAGGCTGGAGGCAGTGGAGATGTCATGTCTGAGGTCAATGTGTGGTGTGAATATAATGCAGAGAATTCGGAGTTTGGAAATTAGGAGGAGGTGCGGGATTACCAAAACTATTATCCAGAGAGCTGAGGAGGGGTTGTTGAGGTGGTTCGGACATGTAGAGAGAATGGAACGAAACAGAATGACCTCGAGAGTGTATAAATCTGTAGTGGAGGGAAGGCGGGGTAGGGGTCGGCCTAGGAAAGGTTGGAGGGAGGGGGTAAAAGAAGTTTTGTGTGCGAGGGGCTCGGATTTCCAGCAAGCATGCGTGTGCGTATTTGATAGGAGTGAATGGAGACAAATGGTTTTTAATACTTGACGTGCTGTTAGAGTGTGAGCAAAGTAACATTTATGAAGGGATTCAGGGAAACCGGCAGGCCGGACTTGAGTCCTGGAGATGGGAAGTACAGTGTCTGCACTCTGAAGGAGGGGTGTTAATGTTGCAGTTTTATAACTGTAGTGCAAAGCACCTCTCTGGCAAGACAGTGATGGAGTGAATGATGACGAAAGTTTTTCTTTTTCGGGCCACCCTGCCTTGGTGGGAATCGGCCGATGTGTTAATAAAAAAAAATTATTATTATTATTTGAGTACAATTTCAGTACTTAATATTAGTGTCAGAACAAAGACTGGCTATGAAATCACAAGAACTACTATAAATTGTAATTATCAGAACATAAAAAATATATAAAATAATAAAAAAGAGAAAAAAAGATATATCAGCAACAATTCTGCAAGCGGCAGGACTTGTGTTGCTGTCAGGTGAGCATCCAGTGCCAACTTCTCCGCCTCATATCTCGGTAAGTACTGACCCAATTTTTTTTTTATCCTATAACACTTAGAAAAATGTGCTCTTTATTTCTATAAAAAAAATTCAAAAATATTCGGGGCACTGGGCGAGCGAACGTATATATACATTTGGATCGTTTAAGGGTTAAATATCAGTCTGGTGGGTGGAGTGGTACATCAACCCAGTAATACCAGTCATGAAGGAAAATACAATGAAGTTCCCAAATCCTCTGCATTTACATTCACTGTTTTGCATTTGTCATTGAAGGGAAACATATTTCCTTTTCTAGCCAATTCATCATAATTATCAGCTAGTGAGGTAGCGTGTACATACTCAATAATATCAATTATGGCACACATTGAGAGATTTGCCAATACAGTGAACCCTCAAATATTGTAAGCCTAACTCTTCGTAAATTTCGCCAATCGTAACGTTTTTCGTCAAAATATTGCCTCGCGGATCGTCATTTGCCTCACCAATCGTCAGTCGTCCAGAACGCGTTCATGCGGCCTCCCAGCGTCAACGCGCACACAAAGGCTACTCAGTGTCAGTGTGCCATTGTGTCTGAGTGATCATCACCCCACACGTTCATACGATACATTTCGTAATATTCCATTATTTTTTGTGCTTGCAACTGCTAAATAAGCCACCATGAGCCCAAAGAAAGCTGCTAGTGCCAGCCCTTTGGTAAAGAAGGTGAAGAAAGAAATCATTGCCAGGATGTATGGGAAGCCCCATACAACCATTGCTTCCATCATGGCGAAGAAAAAGGAAATCAAGGAAGCTGTTGTTGCGAAAGTGGTAAATATGCTCACAAAAAAGAGATCGCAAATACTCGAAGATGTTGAGAATTTGTTGTTGGTGAGGATCAACCAAAAACAGTTAGCAGGAGATAGTGTTATGCACTCGATAATTTATGAAAAAGCAAGGCAGTTGCATGCCGATCTCTACGAGATCGGCATGCTGATGTTAATGAATTTAAGGCTAGCAAAGGCTGGTATGAGAGATTTAAGAAGCGTAGTGCATACACAGTGTGGTAAGGAATGGTGAGGTTGCCAATTTTAACATATATACGGCTGAAAAATATGTGCGTGAATTCAAGGACTATGAAGAGGCTGAAAAATTCCTCCCCCAACAAGTGTTCAATTGTGACGAAACAGGCCTCTTTTGGAAGAAAATGCCAAAGAGGACATACATCATGCTGGAGGAAACGGCACTGCCAGGACACAAGTCTATGAAAGACAGGCTAACTCTCATGTTCTGTGGTAATGCTAGTGAAGCCTTTACTGGTGTATCACTTTGAAAATCCCAGAGTGTTCAAGAAAAACAGTGTCACAAAGACTAATTTGTGTGTGATGTGGAAGGCTAATAGTAAGGCATGGGTCATGAGGGAAATTTTCCTTGATTGGTTCAATGAAATGTTCGGCCCCAGTGTGAAAAAATACCTCCTGGAAAAGAAATCGCCACTCAAGTGCCTCCTGGTAATGGACAATGCTCCTGCTCATCCTCCAGACTTGGATGACCAAATGGTGGAGGAGTTTAGTTTCATCACAGTGAAGTTCTTGCCCCCTAATACTATTACTCTCATCTAGCTCATGGACCAGCAGATCATTTCAAACTTCAAAAAACTCTACACCAAAGAAATGTTTCAAAGGTCCTTTGATGTGACCTCAGACACTAAACTGACCATAAGAAAGTTCTGGAAAGATCACTTCAATATCCTCCATTGCATAAGCCTTATAGATAAGGCTTGACAGGGAGTGACTTCCAGGACGATGAACTCTGCTTGGAGAAAATTGTGGCCAGACTGTGTCCAAGAGAAGGATTTTGAAGGGTTTGAGGCTGACCCTGACAACCCTATGCTAGTTGTGGAATCTATTGTGGCTTTGGGGAATTCCATGGGGTTTAATGTGAGTGGCAAGGATGTGGAAGAGTTGCTGGTGGACCACAATTAACAGCTAACCACTGAAGAGCTCTCTGGACAGATATTTAGTGCCACAGTTGTGCAGTGACTCTCAAGCTGGTCCTAGTGGCATTAAAAAACAAAGAAGGAAAGTAACCCCATAAAAGGTCTTGGTACCTGAAGTCTTTATGAAAGGGGATTCCCCTTCCAAACAATAGTTTAACTTCATCCTCTCCCTTCCTCCCATCTTCCATGCACCAACAAGAGTCTTCAATAAAGGTAAGAGTGATATTATTGTTTTATATACAGTGGTACCCCGACTTACGATGGTCCCCAAACACACCCTTTTATGTAAGTTGATTTTTTTAAATGCTTTTGTAAGTGTAATTTTGGGGGTCTAAAAGGACTAGTCTATTTTACATCATTTCTTATGGAGATAAATTCGTTTGGTAATGGCACTTGAACAGCATTCTGGAATGAAAAAATATCGTAAGTCGGGGTACCACTGTACTTGATTTCTCATTGTTTTCTGTATGTAAATCTATATTTAATGTAAAAAAAAATTTTTTTTTAATACTTTTGGGTGTCTGGAACGGATTAATTGGATTTACATTATTTCTTATGGGGAAAATGGTTTCGCCATTCGTAAATTTTGCCTTTCGACAGACTCTCTGGAACGGATTAATTACGATATTCGAGAGTCCACTGTATGTGAAAACCCCACATAGGATTAAGCCTTTATAAAAGACAGCCTACCACTCAAGATGGGCCTCATCAGGTTAACAGAAAATCACCAAAACACACACTTACATCTCCAGTCACAGTGGAGAAAGGGGACAAGAGAATTAGGGAAAGAAGGGTTAAGAAAGTGAGACAAGGAACTGATTGGGCTTAGCTGTTTTATGTTCGCTAGTTTGATTCCAAACAGTAGTATGTACAGTGAAACCCCGAGTTTCGAACGCCTCGACAATCAAACGAATCGAGTATCGGACGCTTTTTTCGAACGAATTTTGTCCCAAGTATCGAACGTGCCCCGTGTTTCGAACGCGCGCGTACCAGACCTGTCCGCCCAGGCGCCTGCCCGTGCAGGCGTCGTGAGTCAGTCTAGCTTTGTATATCCTCCAGTAAACATTACCCTGCGTGCTCTTCCAAACATTTCACAGTTGTGTTTGGAGCTTTTTCATTACGTGCGACTGTGAAATAAGCTACCATGGGTCCAAAGAAAGTTTCTAGTGGTACCCCTGTGGTAAAGAAAGTAAGAAACACCATAGACATGAAGAAGGAAATAGTACAAAAATACGAGTGGTGTGCGAATTGCCGAGCTTGCCAGGATATATGGCAAAAACAAGTCAACTATCGCTTCTATCCTGGGAAAGAAAGAACAGATCAAGGAAGCTGATGTTGTAAAAGGTGTTGATATGCTAACCAAAAATAGACCACAAATAGTTGACAATGTTGAGAAATTGTTGCTGGTGTGGATTAAGGATAAAGAGTTAGCGGGTGATAGTGTGTCGGAGACAATCATTTGTGAAAAGGCAAGGAAGTTGCATGCCGATCTTGTAAAGAAAATGCCTGGAACTAGTGCTGTTTTTAGTGTTAGTGATTTTAAGGCCAACAGAGGCTGGTTTGACAGATTTAAGAAGCGTAGTGGCATACACGATGTGGTAAGGCATGGTGAGGCTGCCAGTTCAGACAAACGTGTGGCTGAAAAATTCATAACCGAATTTCAGGACTACATAAAGATTGAAAATTTGAAACCCCAACAAGTGTTCAATTGTGATGAAACAGGCCTGTTCTGGAAGAAAATGCCCACAGGCTAACTCTCTTGTTTTGTTCTAACGCTAGTGGGGATTTTAAAGTGAAGCCTTTACTAGTGTATCACTCAGAAAATCCCAGTGTGTACAAGAAACACAATGTCGTCAAGAATAGATTGTGTCTTGTGGAAAGCTAATAGTAATGCATGGGTCACAAGGCAAATTTTCAAAGAGTGGATCCGTAAAGAGTTTGGCCCTAGTGTGAAAAAAATGCCTCCTAGAAAAGAAATTGGACCCCAAGTGCCTCCTGTTACTGGGCAATGCTCCTGCACATCCTCCAAACTTGGTAGACCTACTGTGTAACGACTTCACTTTTATAAAAGTGAAGTTCTTGCCTCCTAACACCACTCCTCTCCTCCAGCCCATGGACCAGCAGGTCATTTCTAACTTAAAAAAACTCTACACAAAAGTAGTGTTTGAAAAGTGCTTTGAAGTGACCTCGGACACTGAATTGACGCTAAGAGAGTTCTGGAAGAATCACTTCAATATCTACAACTGTATAGGCCTTATAGGTAAGGCTTGGAAGGAAGTGACTTCCAGGACTTTGAAATCTGCTTGGAGACAATTGTGGCTAGATTGTGTCCAACAGAGGGATTTTGAAGGGTTTGAGGCTGACGCTGACCCTGACGACCCTCTGCCTGTTGTGGAAGGTATTGTGGCCTTGGGCAAGTCCCTGGGGTTGGTTGTGAGTGGCAAGGATGTAGAAGAGTTGGTGCAGGACACCAATGAAGAGCTAACCACTGACGAGTTGTAAGAGCTGGAACTGGAACAGCATCAGACCAGAGTTCAGAAACTTACTTCACAGGAGGAGAAAGAGGGCGTGGATGAGGTGCCTTCTTCAGAGATTAAGGAAATTTGTGCAATGTGGTATAAGGTGCAGGCATTTGCTGAAAAATATCACCCTGAGCAAGCTGAAACAAGCCATATCTGCAACATGTTCAGTGACAAAACACAGTCCCATTTTAGGGACATCTTAAAAAGGCACAAGAAACAGAGGACTCTTTGACAGTTATTTTTCGAGACAGGGGTCCAGTGACTCTCAAGCTGATCCTAGTGGCATTAAAAGAAAAAGAAGGGAAGTATCCTCAGAGAGGGACTTGTTACCTGAAGTCCTTATGGAGGGGGATTCCCCTTCCAAACAATAAGCCCTCCCTCCCTTACTCCTCCCTATCTTCCAAATGCCATCAACAATCTTCAATAAAGGTAAGTAAAAATGTTATTTTGTTTATTTAAATGTTTGTATTTATTTTTTAATAACTATAATATGTATATTCTTTAAAAAAATTATTTTTTGTGAATATTTTTGGGTTTCTGGAACGGATTAATTGTATTTCCATTATTTCTTATGGGAAATATTGCTTCGACTTTTGAACGTTTCGACTTTAGACCTAGCTCCTGGAACGGATTAAGTTTGAAACTCGGGGTTCCACTGTACCACAATTCCACACAAGGTGATGTAATGTTAAATGCCCCTTCTGTCAAAACCCTATATTACAGAGTAAACATTTTCTTCCATATCTGTCTGTCTCTCTGATGTCTAATTATGCACTGTTCAAAACTATGACAACCATGTTGCTGTGGATTCTACATGTATTGCATGGAGCAAGTATATTCATGTTTTTCAACCTTTGTATTATGTTCTGTTATGTATCATTAACAGGATGTTTATCGCATCCCTCTCAAGAAGAGATGTGGAATGTAAACACCAGCACTCACCTCCCCATTACTGCGAGTAATTGTTCAGGATTACCCAAATTATTTTAGTTGTCTGGCATGAGACCCCAATACTGCTTTTCTCAAGTGAGGAAAGAGTAAACTTGATCTAGAGGAACTTTGGATGGAATTATGTAGAAAAGATAAAAAAAAAAATAAGTCTCTTTCCAACAACATTATCAGCATTATCCTGCATCTTGGTATGATTAAAAAATAACTAGCACTCTGGAAAGGAAACTTCATTTCAGTAAGTCCCAGACCATTATCTAGTCATAGTTGTAACTTTATATTAGTCCAGGATAGACCAAAACATTTTCTAAAGTGTCCTCTCTGAATTGGTTATTTATTACATTGTTCCCTATCCATCACTTCTTATATCAACAATACATGCTATTCTCCAGAACCACACAAACACCCACCTTCACATCACAAACACTCATCTCTGAAGTAAAACTTGAATACATACCCAAGGATCAACTTGTTACCTTTCTTTCCCTCCCTCACTAAAAAGTACCAATCCAACCACCTCCATATTGATATATGTATTCACCTGTTTGTACTCTCCAATTTGTAGCAGCAGAGATCAAGTCTCAGCTCTTGGCCCTGCCTCTCAACTTGCCATTTGCCAGATTCACTCCACCTAACTTTGTAGGCCCATTGTAGCTGCTCTTAAATCTATGTATGGAGCCTGCCTCCACTTCTTCACTAAGATCGTCCTCCCTTCCTGACCACCCTGAGACTGAAGAAATGCCTCCTAACATCCCTGTGGCTCATCTGTGTCTTTAATCTCCAGCTATGTCCCTGAGTACCTGTTTCTCACCTCTCAAACAGACTCTCCCCTTCTGACGTATCAATTCCCGAGTGTTTCAAATGACTATCACATCTCACATCATTCTTCTATCTTCCAATGTTGTTAGATTTACAGCTCAAAACCCTAACCTTGGAAAATTCAAATACATATTTACAGTAAAACCCCTTTGCATAATGAAGTGAAATGGTAAGACCAAGAAATGTCAGATTATGTACCATTTAGACACAAAGTAAAAAAAATTTTTTTATTCACCGGGGCAAGGTGACCTAAAAAGAAAAAACGAAAGTTTCTCTTTTTAAATTTAGTAATGTATACTATATATCCAAAGTCAGGAAAGTGATGTTAGTGGTACAATTATAAGATTATTTTTTTTTTAAGAAGAGTAGGGAAAAACTTTATGGCTTCCATTGAGGATTATTAAAGTTTTGCTTATGATGAAGGAAAGAGCAATTTACTAAATATTTCTTAGGAATAATGGAGTCAATAAGCAGCTTCTCCTGTTTAGCTTGAATTTTAAGACTACAGTGGAATCACGGTTAACGTAATTAATCCGTTCCAGGAGATATTACTTAATCTGAATCTTTCGTAATCCGAAGCCTTATTTCCCATAAGAAATAATGTAAATACAATTAATCCGTTCCACAAAAAAATATTCACCAAAAATAATATATAAATAACATTTACTTACCTTTATTGAAGAGACTTGCAGGCATCTGGAGGATAAAGAGGATTACAGGAGTATGAATGCTACACTCCCTGCATGCCTGCTACACTCCCTGCATGCCTTCTACACTCCCTGAATTTCCTGCTACACTCCCTGAATGCCTGCTACACTCCCTGCATGCCTGCTACACTCCCTGTATGCCTGCTACACTCCCTGCATGCCTGCTACACTCCCTGCATGAATGCTACACTCCCTGCATGAATGCTACACTCCCTGCATGATTGCTACACTCCCTGCATGATTGCTACACTCCCTGCATGCCTGCTACACTCCCTGCATGCCTGCTACACTCCCTGCATGCCTGCTACACTCCCTGCATGCCTGCTACACTCCCTGCATGCCTGCTACACTCCCTGCATGTCTGCTACACTCCCTGCATGTCTGCTACACTCCCTGCATGTCTGCTACACTCCCTGCATGCCTGCTACACTCCCTGCATGCATGGCTACACTCCCTGCATGCATGGCTACACTCCCTGCATGCATGGCTACACTCCCTGCATGCATGGCTACACTCCCTGCATGCATGGCTACACTCTCTGCATGCATGCCTGCTACACTCCCTGCATGCATGGCTACACTCTCTGCATGCATGCCTGCTACACTCCCTGCATGCCTGCTACACTCCCTGCATGCCTGCTACACTCCCTGCATGCCTGCTACACTCCCTGCATGTCTGCTACACTCCCTGCATGCCTGCTACACTCCCTACATGCCTGCTACACTCCCTGCATGCCTGCTACACTCCCTGCATGCCTGTTACACTCCCTGCATGCCTGCTACACTCCCTGCATGAATGCTACACTCCCTGCATGAATGCTACACTCCCTGCATGAATGCTACACTCCCTGCATGAATGCTACACTCATTGCAAGAATGCTACACTCCCTGCATGAATGCTACCACAGAGGTGCCACTAGGAAGCTTCTTTGGACCCATGGTGACTTATTTCACAGTGACAATCACTAAACCACCAAAAAAGACACCAAATGTATTGTGAATGTTTGAAAGAGCTTCACTGGCGTCTTGCGCAGGCGTATGCCAGGCGTGGTGCAGGCGGACACGTCTAATACGTTTCGCTAACCGAGGATTTTTTCGGTAACTGATACCGAAAAAAGCTTTCGGTAACCGATTTTTTCGTTAACTAAGCATTTCGTTAACCGGGGTTCCACTGTATATTTTTTCTTCAAAGTTTTCTTTTAAGATTAAACACATTCTATATAAAGAACTATTTTATAAGGCTTTGTGTTTCTATACATATTTTCTTGATATATAAACATATTGATGAAGGAAAAAAGGTGAGTGGAGCGTTGAGGTATATGTGGAGACAAAAAACGTTATCCATGGAGGCAAAGAAGGGAATGTACGAAAGTATAGTGGTACCAACACTTATATGGGTGTGAAGCATTGGTTGCAAATGCTGCAGCGAGGAGGCGGCTGGAGGCAGTGGAGTTGTCCTGTCTAAGGGCAATGTGTGGTGTAAATATTATGTAGAAAATTCGGAGTGTGGAAATTAGGAGGGGGTGTGGAGTTACTAAAAGTATTTGTCAGAGGGCTGAAGAGGGGTTGTTGAGGTGGTTTGGTCATTTAGAGAGAATGGATCAAAGTAGAATGACTTGGAGAGCGTATAAATCTGTAGGGGAAGGAAGGCGGGGTAGGGGTCGTCCTCGAAAAGGTTGGAGGGAGGGGGTAAAGGAGGTTTTGTGGGCGAGGGGCTTGGACTTCCAGCAAGCATGTGTGAGTGTGTTAGATAGGAGTGAATGGAGACGAATGGTTTTTGGGACCTGACGAGCTGTTGGAGTGTGAGCAGGGTAATATTTTGTGAAGGGATTCAGGGAAACCAGTTAATTGATTAGTTGGACCTGAGTCCTGGAAATGGGAAGTACAATTCCTGCACTTTAAAGGAGGGGTCTGGGATAGTGACAGTTGGGAGGGACTTATTCTCAGCTGTCGGATCTGAGCACCTCTGCAAAGACAGTGATTATGTATGAGTGAGGTGAAAGTGTTGAATGATGATGAAAGTATTTTCTTTTTGGGGATTTTCTTTCTTTTTGGGTCACCCTGCCTCGGTGGGAGATGGCCGACTTGTTGAAAAAAAAAAAAAACTCCACAATGATGTTGGGTTATATGCAACCTAACATCATATATAATAGATGTGCTCAAGGAACATTTCCTCACATTCCACCAGATTCATGGTACCACAAACTTTATGCAAGACAGTGCTCTGAGCCAAAGGGAAGGCAATGGTTGCAAGAGAACAATATCAATGTTATCTTGTTGCCACAGAAAAGGCCTGACCTATACCCCATTGAAAATTATTGGAAGTAAATAAAAAAGATCCATTCCAAAAACACATTATTAGTGCCACACTTGACCAAGGATATTAAAAAATTTTACTTGTTTAAAAATGACTGTTCTATGCCTAAATGCCTGAAACCGATAATCAAATCACATGGAAACATAGCCAAATATTAAAAAAAAAAAAAAATTTAGTTTTCCTTATCCTTTATCCTATCACTAGAAATTTCTTTCCATTTGCAGTCTGGACAAATGAGATCTTATCAAAAAGGTCCCAAACTACTGCAAAAATGTATATAGGTTTACCTAATCACCTAGCTGAAGTTGTTCCCCTCAAAAGACTCTCCTTGGGAGGCTACACACTGATCCCAGCACTTCTGTCACTTCTCAAAACATTTCTGGAGCTCTTATTTCCTAACAGCATCTAGCATGGCCTGTGATTTGGCTTCAATCTCCTCCATATCATTAAAACACTGCCTTTTTGAGTGCCATTTTCAATTTTGGGAAGAGAAGTAAGTCATGGAGGACTAGATCAAAGGAGTAGGGAAGGTGGAGGACGACTACCATGTTTTTTAGCCAGAAAACAATGGTTTTTCTGGCCATGAGTCAAAGTGGTGCACAAGTTTTGCAGTCACTCGCCTTATGTTCAAATTTTAGTCAAAATGCTTTGACACATCCCATAGGATATTCCCACAGTATTTGCAATGTTTTGGATACTCTGACGATGACCTTCGTGAAAAGCCTTTATCACTTCTTCAATGTTGGCATCTGTTTTTGATGCTGATGGATGACTAGAGCATTCATCATCTTGAACTAATGTTCATCCTGCTTTGAATAAAAAAAAACATTAAAACACTGTGTCCAACCTATTGCTTTGTCGCTCCAGGTAAGCATTTTGAGAGTTTCACTAGCCATTTTACCAAGCTTGAAAGAGAATTTCACATGCATTTGCTGTTCGTCCTAGTAAAGATTCCATTTTGTTACACAAAAAATCACAACAACACACTAACATGACAAAAAATGTCAGTCTAACCTCAACCAATATGACCAATCACACTGAAACATGCTACTGTACACTACTTCACAATGGAGCATACTGCGTAGTGTGATCTACGCTGCCACCGCCATATTTTAACTAGGAGGCACATGAAAATTAGAATCTGGAAACTTTGATAATCATAAATGCCATTATTGCACATTCATAATTAAATACAGATCATATAATCATTTTTAAAAAAAAAATGTACATAATTTTATTTAAAAAACTCGACTTATTTAATGTTCATATTTGTAGGTATAGCAATCATGGGCATCTTAATATTAGCTAATTCACAGCATTCAGAATTTGTTATAGCTAAAATAAAATGCATTCAGCTTTTCTTATTTGGTGGGGATGGCTAACCTCTAATGGCAGACAATGCTTTTAGTAAGATCTGCAATATTTCCTGTTATTTCAATGTTAATGGGCAAGAACTTTACAGATGTCCCATGAATCTCCCCAAAGTTTACTTGTAAACTACTACCTTGCTCAGATGACATCTTGGTAAAGGATGCATAACTGCATTGGCATCGAAAACAATTTAAAGTGTATTCCCCAGAGAAGATGCATTACAATGGAGCCACCCTAATGCCTATGGGAGAACAAGAGTTAACAAAGTATTAATGATGAAAATAATCCAGTGAATCTACACTAATGCTACTCCTTCCCCCTATCTCATTCACTCAGGTACTTGCAAGAGGTTACTGAATAACAAAGCACTCATAACTTCCCAATGCTTTTTCTTTGGAAAAAATGTTAGAGGTACTTACCTGTAGTTAATCTTTAAATAAAGCAAATTAAAAATTAATTAATATCATTCCTTAAAAAATATAATTAAAATTTGTGCAATATAATCAACTAACATTTTCATTCAAAAATTGTGATTATACAACAAAATGCCTGAAATAAAAAAAAAAGGTTAGTGAACATATAAAAAAAGAGCACACACAACATGCATATTGCTTGTTTAACATTAATCCCATACTAAAATATTTCAGTTAGAAACTAATACAGTATATATATACATGTATATGTATTATAAATGTTCATATACATGAATGTGTGTATGCATGAATGTGTGTATGCATGAATGTATGAATATGTATGTACATATGTAGGTATGTGTATGTATAGGTATATGCATGTAGGTTTGAAAGTAAGCATGTAGTCATGCAGGTATGAATGTAGACATGTATGTAGACATGTATGTATACATGTATGTTTGCATGTCAGTATATATATGTATATATATATGTTTATGTATGTAGGCAGGTACTATATACATGTCCAGCACTTTACCGTTGAGCCACAACGCTTCTAATAGGAAATATTCAGAAATAGAATTTATATTCATGTCTGTCAGCAGAACCATCTGTGTCCCACAGCTCCAGCAGCTTTCACAGTAGCTCTTTCCTACCACTCTCAAAACCATGTGCTCTATGAACACAATGTAAGTCGAAATAAACAACTGTAAATTAATAAAGAAAAAGATTGGAGATGGACCTGCCAATACCAGGACCAAGGTTCAATCCCCTTCTCCATCTTTGTGTTTATTTACAGTCATTTATTATGACTTGAAACGAGTTCTTAGACTAAATGGCTTTGAGGGAGGCGAGGATAGATTTACTGTGAAAGCTGCTGGAGCTGTGGAAAACGTAAGGGACACAGATGGTGCTGCAAATATAAATTATGTTTCTGAATCTTTTCTATTAGAAACTCCATACTTCAGTGGTAAAGCACTGGACCTGCCAATACCAGCACCATGGTTCAACCCCCCATCCCTCACGTCCCAACCTTCCATGTAGAAGCAAACAAACACTTTTTTAAGAGCTTGCAATAGTGCATAGGAATGCAGAGGATCCCAGGTAGGTGTGTCCATGAGAAAGCCTACAAGGGAAGAGGGAAGACCAGGGGCTGTAGGCAGGACAGCAAGGTGCCTGACTGCCAGATGCCAAAGGTTCAAGGAAGTATTGTAAGAACCAGTAAGACAGACAGACCAGCCCATAAACATTGATTGTGTAGTAGTAAACAGAAATTTATCGCTTATGATGTATCAAGTGTCAAGAGCGAACCGTCAAGAGCGTTATTTGTGTTTGTTGCACTGCTTTAATAAATTATGTAAATTTCCTCATGTATCAGAGGCCAAAATAAAATATATGCAACAGAAAATTTTACATTTTTGGTTTCAAAGAAAATATATTTTGTGCGATTTTTTTGAGGAATAACGTATTCAGTGTTATGGAACCATTCATGGTTATTGAAATTTATCATTATTAAATGCATGCTACCTGTATAACAGCAAAATATTCATCTGTATATATCACCTGTTTTTTGGTTTAATAGCAGCAGCAGCAGCAGCAGCAGGTTGAAACAGTTCTTACTGCCTTGCAGTTATCTATACAGTAGTACACAGAATGGTTAAGGAAAATGGATGATGGATACTCACAGAAAAAATGTATTGGGCTCTAACTCATTACACTTTTATCTGTCTATATGCAAATATGGATTCCTTTCCAAACATGCTTACAATAGCCACAGGGCATAGAAGAGCATAAAACATTCAGGAATCAATGGCAAGGCACCAAAGGCCATCCACAATTTAATTATCATGGCCACAATTCTATATGTATTCCCTTTTACTATTACTCAATGTTTATGGGCTGGACTGTCTTTTTCTACTGGTTCTTAAAATATTTCCTTGAACCTTTGGCATCTGGGAGTGTGATCCAAAAAAAGAAACACTTTCACCATCACTGTCTAGCCAGAGAGGAGTCAATACTACAATTCAAATCAGCAAATATTCCCAGCCTACCTTCAGAGTGCAGAGTACTTCCCACCTCCAGGACTCTAAGTCTGGCTAACCGGTTTCCCTGAATCCCTTCACAAGATGTTACCTTGGTCACACTCCAACAGCTCGTCAGGTCCCCAAAAACATTTACTTACACTCCTATTTAACATGCTCACACATGCCTGCTGGACATCCATGTACGTATATATTTTTTTTCAACAAGTCGGCCGTCTCCCACCGAGGCGGGGTGACCCAAAAAGAAAGAAAATCCCCACAAAGAAAATACTTTCATCATCATTCAACACTTTCACCTCACTCGTACATAATCACTGTCTTTGCAGAGGCGCTCAGATAGGACAGCTGAGAATAAGTCCCTCCCAACTGTCACTATCCCAGACCCCTCCTTTAAAGTGCAGGCATTGTACTTCCCATTTCCAGGACTCAAGTCCAACTAAATTAATTAACTGGTTTCCCTGAATCCCTTCACAAAATGTTACCCTGCTCACACTCCAACAGATCGTCATGTCCCAAAAACCATTCATCTCCATTCACTCCTATCTAACACGCTCACACATGCTGGAAGCCAAGCCCCTCGCCCACAAAACCTCCTTTACCCCATCCCTCCAACCTTTTCTAGGACGACTCTTACCCCGCCTTCCTTCCCCTACAGATTTATACGCTCTCCAAGTCATTCTACTTTGATCCCTTCTCTCTAAATGACCAAACCACCTCAACAACCCCTCTTCAGCCCTCTGACAAATACTTTTAGTAACTCCACACCTACTCCTAATTTCCACACTCCAAATTTTCTGCATAATATTTACACCACACATTGCCCTTAGAATAGGACATCTCTACTGCCTCCAGCCTCCTCCTCGCTGCAGCATTTGCAACCCATGCTTCACACCCATATAAGAGTGTTGGTGCCACTATACTTTCGTACATTCCCTTCTTTGCCTCCATGGATAACGTTTTTGTCTCCATAGATACCTCAACGCACCACTCACCTTTTTTCCTTCATCAATTCTATGGTTAACCTCATCCTTCATAAACACAACCGCTGACAAGTCAACTTCAAATATCTGAAAACATTCACTTCTTCCATAATCCCTCTCTCCAATGTGATATCTAATTTTTCTTTATTTAAATCGTTTGATACCCTCATCACCTTACTCTTATCTAAGTTCACTTTCAACTTTCTACCTTTACACACCCTCCTAAACTCATCCACTAACCTTTGCAACTTTTCTTTAGAATTTCCCATAAGCACAGTATCATCTGCAAAAAATAACAGTGTCAACTCCCATTTTGCATTTAATTCCCCATAATTTAATCCCATCCCGATTTGCATACACTTGCCACATTGCTCCCCTATCCACTCTATCATATGCCTTTTCTAAATCCATAAATGCAATGAAAACTTCCCTACCTTTATCTAAATACTGTTCACATATATGTTTCCATGTAAACACTTGATCTACACATCCCCTACCCACTCTAAAGCCTCCTTGCTCATCTGCAATCCTACTCTCTGTCTTACATCTAATTCTTTCAATAATAACCCTACCATACACTTTACCTTGTATACTCAGTAAACTTATTCCCCTATAATTCTTACAATCTCTTTTATCCCCCTTCCCTTTACATAAAGGAACTATACATGCTCTCTGCCAATCCCTAGGTACCATCCCCTTTCATACATTTATTAAACAAAAATACCAACCACTCCAACACTATATTCTTCCCTGCTTTTAACATTTCTGTCATGATCCCATCCGTTCCAGCTGCTTTACCCCCTTTCATTCTACGTAGTGCCTCATGCACCTCCCCCACACTCACATCCTGCTCTTCTTCACTCCTAAACGATGTTATACCTCCCTGGCCAGTGCATGAAATTACCGCCTCCCTTTTTTCATCGACATTTAAAAGTTCCTCAAAATATTCGAGCCATCTACCAAATACCTCCAGCTCCCCATCTACTAACTCCCCTACTCTGTTTTTAACTGACAAATCCATTCGTTCCCTAGGCTTTCTTAACTTGTTTATCTCACTCCAAAATTTTTTCTTGTATATGTATGTGTGTGTATGTATGTATGTATGTATATGCATGTATGTATATGTGTGTATATGTACGTATGTACTGTATATGTATTTTTGTATGTAATTTTCTGATGTGATGTTCAATAGTAAATATGTGGAAGTCTAGCAATCATACTGTCTCTAATAAGTGAACGTAAGAATCAGTCAAATGTATAGTAATATTTCATTAAAAAAAACCAACTTCAATAAAAGTGTTGTGAAGCCTACACGCGTCGACAGTGGAGTCATCCTTCACCGTTTATATATCCTGTCAAGAAAGGTATCTAATCGCAACAACTCGTGGCTTTGGATTATTTTTCAACATTTCCTTATCAATTATTTCAGCCATAAAAAATGGCTATATAAAAACACCAGTATGAAATTAAATTTGGATTCAAACACAATTATTTGTTTTGAAGTTGGAAATTATATGCCCACTGTACTGTACTAGGTAGATTGGTCATGGCACAATAAAATGACACTAAAGATAAAGCAGAACGTCCACAGACTTGTCATGCACAAAGCAACAACTAAATGCTACAACTTCCTGGCACAACTCAATCCCTCATTTCATTACTAGAATCATCTTTATCATTGTGTATTCCACATTTCACGAGTAAACTCATTCATAATCACGCAGTACTGTAATTAACTTCTTGATTATTTTTATACAGCTTTCTTATGCAATATACATTTATTTCATGCTTTGTACTTTTTATGTCATGGTAAGCATAAAGTACCCTTATGTATGCTAACCTTAGTTAAATATTACTCTTAATGGCTTCTGTAGGAAGTGATTTCTCTGCTATATAAATTGTTATAGCACAGTTAATAGATCCAACTTATCATTACTTATTCAAAGTACACAATTTTAGTATGTTCAGTAACCAGGATGCCCACTTATCACATTACCTCTCTATGCAAAAGTACGTTCAAAATCTATTGCAGAACTTATGATTTATTTGTGGCTCAAGTGCTGTTTGATTACTTTCTTTTATGAATTATTAATATTTAATTACTTCATGTACAAGTTACAGAAGTTCATGCCAAGAAGTGAGTGAAAATTTGTAATACTGTATATCCATTTATGTCTGGAGAGAATCAACTAACACACAAATGAAATTCTATTCAAACATTTTAGCATGCTTTGGTTAAGGCGCACCTACATGGGGAAAATTAAAATTAAATGTTTATATAATTTTTATAGCATTAACAAACATTCTTCTAATTAAAACATCAAATAGACTACAAAAAGTGCGGGTAACCGTCGTCTCAGTATATATAAATATATATATACAGTACACATATATAAATATATATGTATAAAGCAATAATAAAGCTTCTCTTGTAGCCTTTAAAAAGCAGGCAAGACTGCCAGCAAGAGGGAATATATTAAACTGCCCAGCAGTGTTAATGACATTAAAATACTTTATCTTGTAGCAGCCTTTTAATCTGCTTTGTCACCTGCATCGGTATTCTGCCTGTGGGGACAAAATCCTTAGATATTACTTATGAAACTTGAGGTTTAGAGACAGCTGAGAATCTACTTGACTAGAACTTCATATTCCATCCATCCATTTGGCTCCTTATTTTTTTCCTCCCAGTGTACAGTCCTGTAAGGAATAAAATCTTGCCACTTGCAACCGAGTGTTAATAGTTCACATTAGTTACAGAAGTTAAAAATCAGGCAGGTGCGCAAACATTACTAAATGTGCACGATGCTAGGATTTGTTTTAAAATCTATAAACCCCCTTATCCATAAGGCACACCTCAGAACCCTTACCTCAAAAATAGTGCACCCACACCCTTCCATTTGGTGATCATGTCATGTTTTTTTTTTTTACCTCAATATTGTTATCCTTTTAATCCATTTCTAGGTTGTATTTAGTACTCTTGGGACTACACTACATACGTTACCTGTATCTAGAATGGTGGGTTGTTTTGATATGGATCCTTAATTTCCTAATTTCATTGACTGGGAGGTTGGATGGATGGATTCAGAAAACTTATATGACTTGTAAGTTTTATTGTACTTGAACAACTGCAAGCCTATTTGCTAGCAGCATTTGCTTAATACAAAGGACAGACATTACATCATGACCACGGCCTTATCTTTGTCAAAGTTTTTCTTTGCTTTTATGTGTATAATCATATTTTTTATAGGAAAGACAAAAGGAGCTCACTTGAATTTTATCCAACTAGTGATATATATTTTCAGTATAAAAAAATAAATGTACCCCTTGAGATAAAATACAGCACAATTGAAAACAATTATCTTGAGGAATAAAAAAAATTGGCCTATGGTCATTTTTATACAAATAATTAGGTTTACACTAACCCACTGTGAATACATCAGTAGCTTGTTACCCTAACACCCCCTGGTCAATTAACAATTATTACAAACAGAAGATAATTCAGAAATTCTTTTACTGTTTTCAGAAATTCATATCAGTCTCCACAGGTCATGCAGGATTCAGATTATTTTTTCTTAAGATAATTAAGAAGCCATTCACCATTCACTTGATTCTGCTGAAATATTGTCTTGTATATACTTTATATATATACATAGTCTTATCACTGAACATATAATGACTGCTTCATTTCTATGGATTTTTCACTCCATTATAAAAAACAAATGCAAAAAACTGTCTATATATGGTACTTTCACCTTATGACAAGTTGGAATTTTGTTACTTTCATCTTTCCATCAACAATGGTTATTTCTGTTCTGCTTTCAGTTTCATAAAAAAATATTTTGGGCATCCTCTATTTTTTCTTCATATTTTTCACTCATAATTCTTAACTATTTCTATGACTCCACTGTCTTATTTAGTACTTTGACTTTGTTGTTGCACAGCACCAATCAAGTCCCACTTCCAGACAGCAAATGATAGTACTCGCTCCCCACTAACGTCCGAACCTTGATGTACGTACTTAGTTCCTTCCACGTGCAACCTGGCAGTGTTTGGTTTGTGTAAAGGGCTTAGTACGTACCATTGTTGTAGCTTTGGGACGTGCTGTACCCACCCCTGCTGTCGTAATTATCGTAGTTGCTACCGCCCCCATAACTCTGGCCGCCCCCATAAGTGCTGTCATAGCCCGAGTCTGGAAAATAATACAGATGCCCACTATTACAATTCCAGCCCTTATAGCATTATTTTTATCCAACCAACAGCTTGTAACCCAAGATTCAATCTCCAAGATCTTTGATCTTAATACGGGCTATTCATGAAACTTCTGAAATACCAGGTGTGAATTTCCGGTAACTCATATTTAGGCCTCAAACATGCCCCCACCATGTACAGAATGACCGCACATATTAACATGGGAAACACTGATCCACATATACACTCAGTGGAGTCTGGTACCAGTGGCCATATTATATGACTAATACATGACAAACACTAAGAACAATTCAAGGCATAATTCAGTCAAGGCTGGCATTAATCAACCACACAAGCAAAAGTAACTATCAGAAATCTATCTTGATTATCACCAATACCTGATAATGAAGAACTTAGTACACTCTGATATGCAATTAAGCAGCAAGTGGGGGACAACCTGAATGTGGGATCACTGGCCAAAAGTCAATATACTGTGAAATCTGCTTTATATGTTATCTATTAGATTTTCTTTTAATAGAATATTTAACATTGAAGGTAAACCCCATCAATAAAATGTGCCTAATCAAGTCATTACATTAAGGTACCATATTTATTTGAAAATAAATGTTCAGTTGCCACTACAGCAGTCTGGTCGCACATGTCAAGAGAGCACAAACCAGTCATCACTCACTTGACTTGTAGTTATCATATCCACCGCTGCTGTAGCTTGGTGTACTGTTATAGTTGCTGCCGCCATAGCTGTCATAGTTAGAAGAATTGTATCCGCCACCATAACCACTGCAAAAAAATTTGGTTGTGATCACCACCCTAGCCTAAATTATATTTCAGAAACATGTTACAAATCCAAAACAGTTAAAACTAAAAAAGCTGGACAGTTAAATAAAGAAACAGGTTTTGTCTACACAGCATAATATTACAAAATACTATACCACAACATGCACCATCACCCATTCCATCTAAGAACTAATATGGAACTGACACTTTCTAACAGTGCTCTAAATCATTAACTTTGTTGTCTTTGCATTATTTTCAGTGACCTTTAGGTGCTATAGGAGACAGGACAAAGTTTTGGGGTGCATTCAAGTATTCAGAGTATGAAAAATAAATAATTTAATAATCAAGACAAAGCTTGCTAGAAGAGGATGCATAAGGAATGCAGTTCCTTTCCATAATGGTCTTCAGGCTTCCCAAGCCATTATTTTCTTTCATTTGCAGAAATAAATAAATCTTTAAAAAACAAATTAACAATATTTGAGTAAGAGTGACCAAAATGGTAGGTAGTAATTTAGTTGTTTTGGCCTACCTGTTACTGTAGCCACTCTCCCCATCCATCCTGGGCCGCTTCATGGGAGGGCCGCCATATGAACCACGCGATGCCCTACAAAGAGACCGCAACTAAGTAACCTACAGGTTCCTTGATTATACCCCCAAAACTCGTGTACTGATTCCTCTACCCTTTTTGTCTTTTTATTTCACTTTTTGGTACATGAGTGAACAAATCAGGACCTTGGTGAACACTCGCAGGTCACTGATAAAATAATCACTAATGTGGTTCACATGAACATGCAATCCCACATGCAGTTCCCCTTCAATGCGCATGCTATTCGAATACACACCAGCAGGTTTTTATATGACGATATGGCCAGAAACTGTCAGTTACCAAGAAATAGGTAATATAAAAGAAAAAATATGCTAATGAAACTAAGAGTTAACAACAACAAGGGTTTTAAAGCTCAGCTTATACACCAACTAATTAGATATTTATGTAGGTTCAGCTTTAAAAACACCACTTTCCCTTTAAAGCCTCTCAACAAGCCCACATTTTGTCACTTTGCAGTCAAGTTAAGCACTCACCCTCTCTTCTGGTATCCTCCTTCATATCCTCCTCCACCACCACGTCCCCTAGGTGCTCCCCGATATCCACCACTGCTGTAGCCGCCACCCCTGTAGCCACCATCTCCATATCCACCGCCACTGTAACTACCACGAGGGGCACTTGTTCCACGACCACGAAAGCCACCCCCACGAGTTTGTGCATAAGAGTTGCCACGAAAACCAGCTCTGAAATTACCCCTAAAGCCGCCACGGTACCCACTGTCTGGGCCACCTCTGAAGAGACGAAGAAAAATTATTTTTTTCTCCAAGAAGTAAATTTTGTAAATTATGAATTATACCAAAATTGCAAAATACAGTACCTCCAATTTAAAAAACTCACCGGCCTCCACGAAAGCCTCCTCTGCCACGGAACCCACCACGCATTGGGCCTCTAAAATATTAATAATTATAAAAATTAGTAAAGGACATATAAACCTATGGTAAAAACTTTAACAAAACCTTAAGAAAAATACCACAAGAATAAGACTTAAAGGGAAAGAGGAAGGTTTGAGCATTTTCTTTCTTAAATATTTTTCCAATTTCAATAAAAATTTTACTGTAAATTAAGAAGGTATTAATTTGTCAATACCGGAGGTTCTATGAAGTTTGCCTAGAAATAAAGAGTAAAAAATAATAATTCCATTTTTGATATGGCCTCACTATTGCAGTGTGTGTTCGCAATATTGGCAAGGTGTAAAATGTTTTAGTTCATCTTACATGAATAATAAAAGGCTAAAAAACAGTCAATCAAAAGGATATAACCAAAATGTCAATTTCTTGTACATATATTAAAAAATGTTGAATTTTGTATTTTTATTCTTTAAGAATTATTTGGAAAAAAAAAAAACAGAAAAATAGTAAAGGCTGTTGCAAATCAGCATTGGTTCTTTGTAAAACCATGATTGGTCAATGATGTGTGCTGAGCAACGAGCAACCTACTTGGCATCAGAAGGGTAACTGAGAGCGGCCACCAGCTTGAGAAAAGATGCCATATAGTGTAATTTCTAAAAACAAACTTAAAACTAATAATATAAAAAAAATACAATACAATATGGCATTGTGTCCTTTTGATGACATCATCAAACAATTTAAAATTGATCTAAGAACACTCAGACAAATGGTATGAACAAGCAGATTGGACCAAAAGGTGGCCAGACTTGTGTATTCTGTTTCAGTAAGGAAAAAAAAAAATTTTATTCATTAAACCTGCCTCTCTCCCTTTATTGTACAATTTCACTTGGGAACAACATTAAAATTTAACCCTTTGACTGTCGGAGGCCCCATTCTGAAACTGTCATTCTATGTCGGAAAATTTTGGAAAAAAAAAAAATTATTTTTTCTTATGAAATGATAGAGAATTTTTTCCCGATTGTAATGACACCAAAAGTTTGAAATTTGATTGAAAACTTACGGAATTACACTCTCACAAAGTTAGCGATGTCAGTGATATATACGCATCGGCGATTTCGCCGACTTTGAGCCCTATTTTAGGCCAATTCCATTGGGACAGTCGACCAAACTCATAGCTATTTCTTTAGAACTCCATTTGTTCTATCGATTGAGTACAAGAAATCACCAATTTACCGATTTCAACTACCCAATAAAGTGGTCAGAAATGGCAATTTCGCCAATTTCATGCAAAATAAAAAAGATGTCAATTTCAAAATAGGGTCCAGAATAAACAATGCAGACATCCCTAGCACTAAAATAAGATGTTATCTGTTCATTAGTCATGTCTTTAGGCCCCTCTTACATTACTCTTGCTTTCTATTTTGATTTTTTATTCACACAAAAAATAGAAGATTTATTGTTATGCAGACTATTGCATTATTGTAAAAACTGTATAAATAATATCTGTGCACTTGTGAAAGAATATTAGACTCACCAGTTGATGTGTATTGGACGCATGGTGTGATTTGTTTACTTTTGAACATTGGCAAAAATCGAACATTTCCGCTACTTTGAGCTCAATTTCAAGATCGTTTACATCATGAAACTAATCAAAATCATCTCTATTCCTGTAATATGTTTTCCATTCTATCAAATGAGACCATGAAAAAGAGAATACAACCATAAATACTATACGAAAATACACCTCAAAGACGGCGTTTTAATTCAAAAACACGGTCAGAGTTTTTTTTCTCATTATGTACTGCTTGCTGCAGGATTTTTTTTATACTGCGCACACTGACCACACAGACCCATTCTCTCACATGTGGGCCTACCAGGTTTCTCCTGCTTGATTTGAGGCCGCTAGAATTTAGGCGTATAAATACGTCCGAAACATTGGCTCGTAAGACGTATATATACGTCCGAAACAGTCAAAGGGTTAAATCACCAATAAAGCGTCAAGCATCTCAATCTCCTTCTTACAGCCACTCAGTACACTAGCTTTTAAAGTCTCCACGACTACATATTTGTACAAATTTGTACTTGATTGTGTACCCCATAGTACAAGAAGTGCAGCAGCACTTGGAAGAGGAAAATGGAAGTACAAAAGAAGTTCACAGTAAAGGGGTTAGCTGGTGTGTTCGTGTGTGTGTTTACATTCTCGGTGTCTCTCGTGGCAGCTTAATTATGAAATTATTATACTCAAGTGAACAAAGTATGTTGATGGTAATAATAATAATAATAATAATGGTAATAATAATAGCTCTGGGGCACTTTAAATGTCATACATATTTCATAATAATAAACATGACACAAGGGAGGGTTCCCTGCAGAAGTGCAATTTATCAAATGTCACTGGCTGTCAGTTATCTGACACTTGTCACAACACCATAAAAAAAAAGTGACCGCCTGACCATTACAGAAATGCTATGTGCTAAACATACACTCTTTTTCAGTAAGTCAGACAAGTCAGTAAGTTATTCAGTCAAGTAAGTCATTCAGTCAATTCAGTAAGTTATTCAGTCAAGTCAGTAAGTCATTCAGTCAAGTCAGTAAGTCATTCAGTCAAGTCAGTAAGTCATTCAGCCAAGTCAGTGTGTCATTCAGCCAAGTCAGTGTGTCATTCAGCCAAGTCAGTGTGTCATTCAGCCAAGTCAGTGTGTCATTCAGCCAAGTCAGTGTGTCATTCAGTCAAGTCAGTGTGTCATTCAGTCAAGTCAGTGTGTCATTCAGTCAAGTCAGTGTGTCATTCAGTCAAGTCAGTGTGTCATTCAGTCAAGTCAGTGTGTCATTCAGTCAAGTCAGTGTGTCATTCAGTCAAGTCAGTGTGTCATTCAGTCAAGTCAGTGTGTCATTCAGTCAAGTCAGTGTGTCATTCAGTCAAGTCAGTGTGTCAGTTCAGTCAAGTCAGTGTGTCATTCAGTCAAGTCAGTGTGTCATTCAGTCAAGTCAGTGTGTCATTCAGTCAAGTCAGTGTGTCATTCAGTCAAGTCAGTGTGTCATTCAGTCAAGTCAGTGTGTCATTCAGTCAAGTCAGTGTGTCATTCAGTCAAGTCAGTGTGTCATTCAGTCAAGTCAGTGTGTCATTCAGTCAAGTCAGTGTGTCATTCAGTCAAGTCAGTGTGTCATTCAGTCAAGTCAGTGTGTCATTCAGTCAAGTCATGTGTCATCAGTCAAGTCAGTGTCATTCAGTCAAGTCAGTGTGTCATTCAGTCAAGTCAGTGTGTCATTCAGTCAAGTCAGTGTGTCATTCAGTCAAGTCAGTGTGTCATTCAGTCAAGTCAGTGTGTCATTCAGTCAAGTCAGTGTGTCATTCAGTCAAGTCAGTGTGTCATTCAGTCAAGTCAGTGTGTCATTCAGTCAAGTCAGTGTGTCATTCAGTCAAGTCAGTGTGTCATTCAGTCAAGTCAGTGTGTCATTCAGTCAAGTCAGTGCGTCATTCAGTCAAGTCAGTGCGTCATTCAGTCAAGTCAGTGTGTCATTCAGTCAAGTCAGTGTGTCATTCAGTCAAGTCAGTGTGTCATTCAGTCAAGTCAGTGTGTCATTCAGTCAAGTCAGTGTGTCATTCAGTCAAGTCAGTGTGTCATTCAGTCAAGTCAGTGTGTCATTCAGTCAAGTCAGTGTGTCATTCAGTCAAGTCAGTGTGTCATTCAGTCAAGTCAGTGTGTCATTCAGTCAAGTCAGTAATTCATTCAGTCAAGTCAGTAAGTTATTCAGTCAAGTCAGTAAGTCATTCAGTCAGGCAGACAGATAGACAGACAAGACATGATAAAGAAGCCAAGATTAATAAAAACTGACATACAGTGGACCCCCGAGTATCGTAATTAATCCGTTCCAGGAGCTAGTACTTAACACAAAGTTTTCGAAATTCGAACCATTATTTCCCATAAGAAATAATGTAAATACAATTAATCCGTTCCACAAAAAAATATTCACATATAAAATAATTAAAAACAATATATATATATACATTTACTTACCTTTATTGAAGAGTTGCAGGCATCTGGAAGATAGAGTAATGAGTAATGAAGGTCCTCTTGGGCATTTTCTTCCAAAACAGGCCTGTTTCATCACAATTAAACACTTGTTGGGGGAGGAATTCTTCAGCCTCTACGAAGGGAAATCAACACTCCCTCCATGCCTGCTACACTCCTTGCATGCCTGCTACACTCCTTGCATGCCTGCTACACTCCTTGCATGCCTGCTACACTCCTTGCATGCCTGCTACACTCCCTGCATGCCTGCTACACTCCCTGCATGCCTGCTACACTCCCTGCATGTCTGCTACACTCCCTGCATGAAAGCTACACTCCCTGCATGCCTGCTAAACTCCCTGCATCAATGCTAAACTCCCTGCATCAATGCTAAACTCCCTGCATGCCTGCTACACTCCCTGCATGCCTGCTACACTCCCTGCATGCCTGCTACACTCCCTGCATGCCTGCTACACTCCCTGCATGCCTGCTACACTCCCTGCATGAATGCTACACTCCTTGCATGAATGCTACACTCCCTGCATGCCTGCTATACTCCCTGCATGCCTGCTACACTCCCTGCATGAATGCTACACTCCCTGCATGCCTGCTACACTCCCTGCATGAATGCTACACTCCCTGCATGAATGCTACACTCCCTGCATGAATGCTACACTCCCTGCATGAATGCTAACCTCCCTACATGAATGCTACACTCCCTGCATACCTGCTAAACTCCCTGCATGGCTGCTACACTCCCTGCATGAATGCTAAACTCCCTGCATGAATGCTTAACTCCCTGCATGCCTGCTACACTCCCTGCATAAATGCTACACTCCCTCCATGAATGCTACCACAGGGGTGCCACTAGGAAGCTTCTTTGGACCCATGGTGACTTATTTCACAGTGACAATCACTAAAGCACCAAAAAAAACACCAAATGTAGTGTGAATGTTTGAAAGAGCGCACTAGGTAATGTTCTCTCAATGGTAAACAACGCTTCACTGGCGGCGTCCTGCGTCCCGCGCAGGTGCGGAGCAGGCGGACAGGTCTAATACGTTACGAAACACGAGCGGTTTTACGATTCTCGAAGTCGTAAAAAGCTTACGAAACACGATGTTTACAAAGTAAGAACCTTTCGAAACTCGGGGGTCCACTGTATATGGAGAGGTATGGAGGGTGTGTGGGGGTGGGGGCTATACAGAGAGAGGGAGAAGGTGGGGAGAGGGAGGGGTGGTGACACTTTTGAAGTGTCAGTAAGGGGTCATTCCTCGATTAGCGACGGGGTCTTAGGTTAGGCCCCTATCTCCGTCGTTAAGTGAGGAGAGGCTGTACTGTACTTACCCCCATTCTTCTCTCAATTTTCTTGTCATTGTTATAATTATCTTTGTATTTTGCACTCATAAGGCAGGGAAGTGGTCATTACTCTGAGCATATATATTTAGTAAAAAAAAAAACTGAAAAACAAGAAACACTTTCAACATCACTCAATCATTGTCTTGCCAGAAGTGCACCAATACTACAGGTCAGATGCCCCTCCAAACAGCATATATCCCCACCCCTCCTTCAGAGTGCAGGCACTGCACTTCCCACCTCCAGGACTCAAGTCCAGCAGCACATCGTTAAAAAAAACCACTTCCCTCCACTCACTCCGAACACACACCTGTTGAATGTCCAAGCCCCTTGCATACAAAACCTCCTTTACCTCACCCTCCAACTTTTCTTAAGAGCGAGGCCTACCATGCCTTCCTTCCACTACAGATTTGTAACTATACTCTCATACATTCCCCTCTTTGCTTCCACGGACAAAGTTCTTTGTCTCTACAGACTCCTAAGTGCACCACTCATCTTTTCCTCTCATCAATTCTATGATTCACCTCAACCTTCATAGACCCATCTGCTGACACGTCCACTCCTAAATATCTGAATACATTCACCTCCTCCATACTCTCTCAATCCAATCCGATATCCAATCTTTCGTCACCTAATTTTTTTGTTAACCTCATCACCTTACTCTTTCCTATATTCACTTTTAATTTTCTTCTTTTACATACCCTACCAAACTCATCTACCAACCTCTGCAACTTCTCTTCAGAATCTCCCAAAAATACAGTGTCATCAGCAAAGAGCAACTGTGACAACTCCCACTTTGTGTTAGATTCCTTATCTTTTAACACCACACCTCTTGCCAACACCCGCGCATTCACTTCCCTTACAGCCCCATCTATAAATATATTGAATAACCACGGTGACATCACACATCCTTGTCGAAGGCCTGCTTTTACTGGGAAATAATCTCCCTCTCTCCTACATACTCTAACCTGAGCCTCACTATCCTCGTAAAAACTCTTCACTGCTTTCAGTAACCTACCTCCTATTCCATACACCTGCAACATCTGCCACATTGTCTCCCTATCCACCCTGTCATACGCCTTTTCCAAATCCATAAATGCCACAAAAACCTCTTTACCCTTATCTAAATACTCTTCACCTATATGTTTCACTGTAAACACTTGGTTTACACACACCCTACCTTTCCTAAAGCCTCCTTGTTCATCTGTTATCCTATTCTCCATCTTACTCTTAATTCTTACAATAATTCTAACATACAGTTTACCAGGTATACTCAACAGATTTATTCCCCTATTATTTTTACACTCTCTTTTGTCCCCTTTGCCTTTATACAAATGAAATATGCACACACTCTGCCAATCCCTAGGTACTTTACCCTCTTCCATTCATTTATTAAATAATAGCACCAACCACTCCAAAACTATATCCCCACCTGCTTTTAACATTTCAATCTTTATCCCATCAATCCCAGCTGCCTTACCCCCTTTCATTCTACCCACTGCCTCACGAACTTCCCCCACACTCACAACTGGCTCTTCCTCACTGCTACAAGATGTTATTCCTCCTTGCCCTATACACGAAATCACAGCTTCCCTATCTTCATCAACATTTAACAATTCCTCAAAATATTATCTCCATTTTCCCGACCTTTAACTCTCCATTTAACCCTTTGGGGGTCGACAGGCCTTCTCGGAAACACGTTCTCAGCGTCGAAATTTTTTTGGAAAAAAAATAATAATAATTTTTTATTATGAAATGATAAGAGAATCTTTTTCCAATCATAACGACACCAAAAGTTTGAAATTTGAATGAAAACTTATAGAATTATGCTCTTGCGAAGTTATTGGTCTCGAAGATGTTTACGCATCGGCGATTTCACCACTTTGAGCCCTATTTTTGGCCAATTCCAATGTTCTAGTCCACTAAAATCATAGCTATTTCACTAGAAATCCATTTCTTCTATCGATTGAGTACAAGAAACCGCCTATTTACCAATTTCAACTACCCAAAATAGTGGTCAGAAAATGACAATTTGGCCAATTTAACACAAATTTCAAACGATGCAGACATTCCTGGCACTAAAATAACATCTTCTCTGTTCATTAGTCACGTCTCCAGGCCCCTCTTACATTACTTTTACTTTCCATTTTGAATTTTTATTCTCACAAAAAATGGAAGATTTACTGTTATGTATACAACTGCATCATTGTAAAAATGGTATAAATAATATCAGCGCACATGTGCAAGAATATCAGAATTGCCAGTTGATGTGCATTGGACGCATGGTGTGATTTGTTTACTCTTGAACATTGGCGAAAATCGAACATTTTCGCTAATTTGAGTTCAATTTCAAGGTACTTGTCATTGTCAAACCAATCAAACTCATCTCTATTTCTGTAATATATCTTCCATTCTATCACATGAGACCAAGAAAACGAGAATACATCAATAAATACCATACGAAAATAGACTGCAAAGTCTCTGTTTTAAACGAAAAAAACGGTCGGAGTTTTTTTTTCTCATTGTGCAGTGTGTGGTGCAGGATTTTTTTTATACTGCGCACACTGACCACATAGACCAATTCTTTCATATGTAGGCCTACCAGCCGTTTCCCTCTTAATTTAAGGCCGATAGAATTTACGCGTACTAGTACGGCACCGACCCCTGCTCGTAAAACGTACTAGTACGGCACCGACCCCCAAAGGGTTAATAACTCTCTTCTCCTATTTTTAACTGTCAAATCCATTTGTTCCCTAGGCTTCCTCAACTTATTAATATCACTCCAAAACTTTTTCTTATTTTCAACAAAATTTGTTGATAACATCTCACCCACTTTATCATTTGCTCTCTTTTTACATTGCTTCACCTCTCTTAACATCTCTTTTTCTCTCCATATACTCTTCCCTCCTTGCATCACTTCTATTTTGTAAAAACCTCTCATATGCTAACTTTTTCACCCTTACTACTCTTTTTACATCATTCCACCAATCACTATTCTTCCCTCCCACACCCACTTTCCTGTAACCCCAAACTTCTGCTGAACACTCTAGCACTACATCCTTAAACTTACCCCATATATCTTCAACCCCATTGCCTATACTCTCACTAGCCCATCTATCCTCCAATAGTTGTTTTTATCTTACCCTAACTGCCTCCTCTTTTAGTTTATAAACCTTCACCTCTCTCTTACTTGCTGCTTCTATTTTCCTTGTATCCCATCTACCTTTTACTCTCACTGTAACTACAACTAAAAAGTGATTTGATATATCTGTGGCCCCTCTATAAACATGAACATCCTGAAGTCTACTTAACAGTCTTTTATCTACCAATACGTAGTCCAACAAACTGCTGCCATTACGCCCTACATCGTATCTTGTATACTTATTTATCCTCTTTTTCTTAAAATATGTATTACCTATAACTAAACCCCTTTCTATACAAAGTTCAATCAAAGGGCTCCCATTATCATTTACACCTGGCACCCCAAACTTACCTACCACACCCTCTCTAAATGTTTCTCCTATTTTAGCATTTAGGTCCCCTACCACAATTACTCTTTCACTTGGTTCAAAAGTTCCTATACATTAGCTTAACATCTCCCAAAATCTCTCTCTCTCCTCTACACTCCTCTCTTCTCCAGGTGCATACACGCTTATTATGACCCACTTTACGCATCCGACCCTTATTTTAATCCACATACATAATCCTTGAATTTATACATTTATATTCTCTCTTCTCCTTCCATAACTGATCCTTCAACATTATTGCTAACCCTTCCTTAGCTCTAACTACTGACTTAATCCCATTTATTTCTCCCCACTGAAACTCACCTACCCCCTTCAGCTTTGTTTTGCTTAGGACCAGGACATCCAACTTCTTTTCATTCATAACATCAGCAATCATCTCTTTCTTATCATCTGCACTACATCCACGCACATTCAAGCATCCTAGTTTTAGAGTTTTTCTTCTCCTCTTTTTAGTAATGTATACAGGAGAAGGGGTTACTAGCCCATTGTTCCCGGCATTTTAGTCGCTTCATACGCCATGCATGGTTTACGGAGAAAAGATTTTTTTCCACTTCCCAATGGAGAATAGAGGAAATAAAGAACAAGAGCTATTAAGAAAAAGAAGAAAAACCTAGATGTGTGAATGTATATACAGTGGTACCTCAATATATGAGTGTATATTTCTATAAGTGCTTTTGTAAATGTATTTTTGGGGGTCTGAAATAGATTAATCTAATTTACATTATTCCTTATGGGAACAAATTCGTTTGGTATTGGCACTCGAACAGCCTTCTGAAACGAATTAAGCTTGTAACTTGTGGTACTACTGTATATGCATGTGCATGCCTGTGTAGTGTGACATAAGTGTAAGTAGAAGTAGCAAGATATACCTGTTATCCAGCGTGTTTGAGACAGAAAAATTACACCAGCAATCCTACCATCATGTTAAACAGTTACAGGTTTCTGTTTCACACTCACTTGGCAGGACGGTAGTACCTCCCTGTGTGGTTGCTATCTACTAACCTACTACCTGTACAATTATCAAGCAAAAAGAATATTTTTGTTGTTGAGGTGGTTTTGATATTTAGAGATGGAGAAAAATAGGATGACTTGGACGGTGTAAAAATCTGTAGTGAAGCGAAGGCAAAGAATGGGTCTCCCCAGGAAAATTTAGAGGGAGGGGGGTAAAAGGGGTTCTGTATGCAAGGGGCTTGGAAATTCAGCAAGCATGTGTGAGAATGTTAGATAAGACTGAGTGGAGCTGCTAAGTGGTTTTATGACTTGACATGTTGGAGTGTGAGCAAGGTAACATTTATAGATTTAGAATAACTGTTAGATGGACTTCAAGTCCTGACAGTGGCAAGTACAGTGCCTGCACTCTAAAGGAGGGGTAGAGATACTGCAGTTTGAACGGGCATCTGAACTATGGTATCAGAGTACCTCTGGCAAGACTGTGATGGAGTGAATGATGGTTGAAGTGTTTCTTCTTTCTCGGGTCACCCTACTTCGGTGGGAGATGGATGTGTTAAAAAAATATTGTGACTAACAAATCTAAGCTAGTGAAAAAGGTAGGGAAATTATTATATAGATGGAAAGACAGTTGTTATTGAAATAGGAGAGAAGCAGATACTGGGAGATACAAGTTATATCTGTGAACATGGAAATTAACTGTACAGTAAAAGTTGCACTACCTGTTTCTTGGAACGAATTACTATAAAATCATGTATTTTGAGGTTTGAGTTACAATAGTTTTGAGGTACGACACGTCTTCTGGAACGGAATAATACTGTAACATGAGAGACCACTATATTCCTTTCATACGTTAGGAAACCCTTGAAATTACTCTCCATTTTTCTAAAAGAAAGTAACATGCAATATTTGGGTAGTAATCTCTGAAGAGTTTCAAAATCTGCTCACTGGGCCATAAGTGGTGCTCCCCACAGCCCCCAGAGCCTCCTACCGAGCAACAGCAAAACACCAGATATTTTTCTAACCTAGCAAGTTTTCCAAATTCTATATACATATGCAGCTTATGAATGCTTAATTTATATAGTAGACCTGCATAAAAAAGTTTGAGATATTCAATTCATTATCAAAAATGCTTATAAAAATTTAGAAGAGGACTTTAATTATTGTGTAATCTAGAAGATTAGTAACTCAGAATCCAACATCACAATAATTACTGTACACTGTATATGCATATTCCCATGCCTTTAAAAGTCATGTACTTACTCTAGCTGTATTTCTAAGTTGTTGAACATATTGGAAATTCATAACAGTATGAAAAATTTATTAAACAAAGTTGTGCTGTGGACTTCATGGAGGAGCAGTTATGTCAAACACATTAGTATTCTTGATTAATAAGGCCACCACAGCTTATGCCATATTCATCCACAGTGTATACATGTCCACATCTCACAGAAACAACCTACCACACCACTGGGAGTAGACATTGTACAACTTTAGTTGCCACAGCCCTTAAAAAGCAATAATTACCCCTACCATGCAATTTTATTACAATCCTTTTATTTGTACAGTGTTTACATGTGTACTTATTATAGAGTTTATAAGCCTTGCTACATCCAACTCAGACCAGCAAGACTACATCAACCCATTCCGTCCATATCAACAAGCAATATCTGTTTGAATGTAGGGAAAAATCAAATTTATTATTTTTAACATACCTTTGAAGAGTTTCGAGAGTTTCACTACATGGCCAGGCTCCGAGTTAGAAAATTTTAAAAAACATTTTCTTGGCAATTTTGGAGGTGTTAAAAATGTAATCCTATTTTCCCATATATTTGTCACTTTACAAACGCTTTTTATGTACTGCAATTTTTCAGAAACATGCCCCAGAATTTCATGTTATGAGACAGTTTACTGTAATTTGTAAGTTACTATACAGGTCTCCCTCAACATTCACGTTTTCCACTTTCGGGGGCTTCACACATTCGCGAATTCCCGGCCGCCAAATTACCACCCACTAAATCATATTTAAGTTTCCCGCCACCCGAGCGTCCCTACTACCTTCCTCCGACCCGGCAGCCAGCCCGCCCACCAGTCACTCACTGAGTGTTTTCTTCGTTCATTATTTGTTATTAAACTACAGTATAACATGTATGTAGTACTATATAGTACAATATTTTACTATGTTTTCATGCGTTTTATGATTGTTCATGGTTCAATAGGTTAAGGAAGCAGTAAGTAATGAATGTACTAAATAAAGGTTATCTATTACATTTATTCCAAATTGATATCAGAAACATGATAAATACCCTAGAACTGTAATAAAGATGCTGAAATGAATAATATATGCCATATTATATGAGTGGGGTAAGAGAGCAGGCAGACCGTCACCATAAAGATGTTTACATCAGGGTAAACATGCCTAAATCACTCTTGTTGTAAGAACAAATGCAAAATAGCATTTATTATTTTTAGAATAATAATAATTTATAATAATTGATCTGGAGCACTTTAAATGTCATCAGTATTTGGTAGCTGACATTTAGAGCACTCCACAGCAATTATTATTAATTATTATTATTATTATTATTTCCCTACAATATATTGTAGGGAAATAGTATTTATTATTATTATTATTATTATTATTAATATTATTATTATTATTTCCCTACAATATATTGTAGGAAATTATAATAATAGTAAATAATAATAATTAATAATAATTGCTGTGAGTGCTCTAAATGTCAGCTACCAAATACTGATAACATTTAAAGTGCTCCAGATCAATTATTATAAATTATTATTATTCTAAAAACAATAAATGCTATTTTTGCATTTGTTCTTATGACAGGAGTGATTTAGGCATGTTTACCCTGATGTAAACATCTCTAATGGTGGCGGTCTGCCTGCTCTCTTACCCCACTCATATAATATGGCATATATTATTCATTTCAGCATCTTTATTACAGTTCTATGGTATTTATCATGTTTCTGATATCAATTTGGAATAAATGTAATAGATAGATAATCTTTATTACTAATATTAGTGTAATTGCACAACATTTTATTAGCGCTAAGGCTAACATCCACCACCTATGACGACTCACCAGACACTGACTTACTGCTCGCCTCTCCTCCCTCCAATAGCTCCTCCCACTTCGTAACGATGTTAGATGGTGAATTTAATGTATTTTTCTGTAAGCTTAACTCGTTGTATGTGTATTTTAATTTTTTATTGTTTTCTGTAATATATGAGTTATGCAAATTAAAATAAAGTTATGAAGTTGGAGTTTCATTTTTTTTTCTAATGTATACATATTTAATTCAACATTTGGCATCATTACAAAGTGGGCGGAGCTACAGCAGAGGGAGAAGCAGTGTGTATGTAACTCTTGATTCCCCATGACACTTCAAAACACTATAAAATACGTATTATATAATTATACTATTACAGGCCTCCCTCCACAGACAGCTCATGTCAAAATAACATGTATATAGTACGTACATTATTTTACGATGTTTATATGTGTTTTATGATTGTTCATGGTTCAATAGGTTAAGGAAGCAGTATTGTATTATATTTCCCTATAATATATTGGGGCACCAAACATTGCGATTTTCAACATTCACGAGGCTCTTTGATCCCTAACCCTCGCGAATGTTTAGGAGACCTGTACACAGTACATTCTGAATTTGTTACACATGCAACTATATTTGATGAATAAAATGTCACCACAATCATGTAAAGTTATGAAGAAATTACATACATACCCTGAGTATCCTGGAGCACCTCTTCCACGGAACCCTCCACCTCGCCCACCTCTGAAGCCACCACGACCACGGAACCCATTGTGGGAGTCGAGTTCTGTCCTCCAGTCGAACCATCTGGTGCACTGTTTTCCATTTTTCTTCTGAAAAATTATGTTTATTATACAGTGCACTGAGTATTTAATTACCTAGTCTATTGTAAATACCTACCAGTAACTACAGAAGCAGAGAGCTACTCTCATGGTATTCCATTTAAAAAAAAATTAAGAGATTTTAACTCTTTCAGGGTCGGTCTCGTACATGTATGGCTTGAGAGCCAGTATCGTTCCCGTATTTATATGCCAAAATTCTAGCGCTTCAAATCTGGTGGAAGAAAGCTGGTAGGCCTACATATGTACAGTGGTCCCTCGGTTTTCATGCATCTCCAAACTCGAACATTTATGTAAGTGTATTTTCGTAAGTGCTGTTGCAAGTGAATTTTTGGGGGTCTGAAATAGACTAACCTACGTGACATTATTTCTTAAGGAAGTAAATTGGTTCCGTAATGGCACTTGAGCAGCATTCTGGAACGAATTTTCGGCGAAAACCGAGGGACCACTGTATTAGGATTAGTCTGCCCGAAATGTCCGGCATGATAGTGGTTTCTTTGTACAGTGGTACCTCGAGTTACGATATTTTTTCGTTCGAGAATGCTGTTCAAGTGCCATTACCAAACGAATTTATCCCCATAAGGAATAATGTAAAATAGACTAGTCCTTTTACACCCCCAAAAATATACCTACAAAAGCATTTAAAAAAATAAACTTAAATAAAAGGGCGATTTTGGGGACCATCGTAACTCGAGGTACAACTGTACTTAGCAAACCAAAATTGTAATTGCATATTGAAACCTTTACAAAGAAATAAGCCTTTACTTAACCCTTTCGGGGTCGGTGCCGTACTAGTACGTTTTACGAGCAGGGGTTGGTGCCGTACTAGTACACGTAAATTCTAGCAGCTTCAAATTAAGCGGGAAACACCTGGTAGGCCTAGTGATGAGAGAATGGGTCTGCGTGGTCAGTGTGCGCAGTAGGAAAAAAATCGGGCACCCAGTGGTGCATTGTGGGAACACCATTTCAGTACACCTTCTCCACCATGCCTCGCAGCAAGAAACACCTTACTCCTCGGCGAATTGGGACACTTTTATTCATCAGTGACAGTTCTAACAGTGATGGGGGTGTCAGTGAAGGTGACTTTCAAGGTTTTGAGGCGGTTGTGACCAAAACTAGTGACCATAATACCGGTATAAGTGAGGAAAACCCAGACGACCCACAGCCGTCCACCTCTGGTGCTAAGGCCAGTTGTACCAGAACGAAGACGGAAACTCCTATTTACTCATATCCAGGACTCAGATGTGAGCAATGGTGATGATAGTGATAGTGACTCATATCCAGGACTCAGATGTGAGCAATGGTGATGATAGTGATAGTGACTATGAACTCCAAGCCCTTCGAAATAGTTCCAGTAGCACGAGTGAAGGGGAATATTCACCAGTGCAGCGTCAGTATATACGATGGTATATGCGCTCTGAAGTGTGCCATAGCTCTTCCAAGGGTTAGGAGTACATCTCGGAGTACATCCCGTGGGCGTACAACAGGAAGTGATAGTGAAAATGAAGATGATAGCGTTGCAATTGGTATGAGAAATGCATGCAACTGGTAGTGGTGGTGGTGGTGCCGCGCGCAGGCACCAGCAGTGGACCATGCTGGCACAAACGCCGCTGAGTCAGCTCAGTTACAACAAAGGCAACCTCACCCACCCACCAACCCTCACAACTACAACCTCCACTTCCACAACCACCTGTAAATATCCAGTACCCACCAGCAGACCACACCTGGGATCGGCAGGAAGCTGCAAATTTTATTCCCAATCCCCATCAGTTTGATGAAAGTCACAGTGGATTACGCCCATCTTGTCCACTTGGGAACAATGCCACTGAACTGGAATGTTTCCAGTTATTCTTTGACGAACCCTGATAGACATTATTATCAGGGAAAGCAACAGATACTCGATACACAATGGCAAACACGATTCTTTCACCAAAATCACGTCTATACCAGTGGAAGGAGACAACTGTGGCAGAGATGTATCTTTTCTTTGCCACAATAATGCGAAACAAAGCTGAAGGGGTAGGCGAGTTTCAGGGGGGAGAAATAAATGGGATTAAGTCAGGAGTATCTGAGAGAGTTAGAGCTAAGGAAGGGTAGCAATAATGTTGAAGGACCAGTTATGGAAGGAGAAGAGGAATATAAATGTGTAAATTCAAGGATTATTGGATTAAAATAAGGGTCGGATGCGAAAAGTGGGTTATAATAAGTGTGTATGCACCTGGAGAAGAGAGGAGGTAGAGGAGAGAGAGAATTTGGGAGATGTTAAGCGAATGTATAGGAACCTTTGAACCAAGTGAGAGAGTAATTGTAGTAGGGGACCCTAAATGCTAAAGTAGAAGAAACATGTAGACAGGGTGTGGTAGGTAAGTTTGGGGTGCCAGGTGTAAATGAAAATGGGAGCCCTTTGATTGAACTTTGTATAGAAAGGGGTTTAGTTATAGGTAATACATATTTTAAGAAAAAGAGGATAAATAAGTATACAAGATATGATGTAGGGCATAATGACAGTAGTTTGTTAAACTATGTATTGGTAGATAAAAGACTGTTGAGTAGACTTCAGGATGTACATGTTTATAGAGGGGCCACAGATATATCAGATCACTTTTTAGTTGTAGCTAAAGTGGGAGTAAAAGGTAGATGAGATACAAGGAAAATAGAAGCAGTAAGTAAGAGAGAGGTGAAGGTTTATAAACTAAAAGAGGAGGCAGTTAGGGTAAGATATAAACAACTATTGGAGGATAGATGGGATAGTGAGGTGTAGGCAATGGGGTCGAAGATGTATGGAGTAGGTTAAAGAATGTAGTGATAGTGTTCAGCAGAAGTTTGTGGTTACAGGAAAGTGGGTGCAGGAGGGAAGAAGAGCGATTGGTGGAATGATGATGTAAAAAGAGTAATAAGGGAGAAAAAGTTAGCATATGAGAGGTTTTTACAAAGTAGAAGTGATGCAAGGAGGGAAGAGTATATGAAGAAAAAAAAGAGAGGTTAAGAGACTGGTCAAGCAATGTAAAAAGAGAGCAAATGAGAGAATGGGTGAGATGTTATCAACAAATTTTGTTGAAAATAAGAAAAAGTTTTGGAGTGAGATTAATAAGTTGAGGAAGCCTAGGGAACAAATGGATTTGACAGTTAAAAATAGGAGAGGAGAGTTATTAAATGGAGAGTTAGAGGTATCAGGAAGATGGAGGGAATATTTTGAGTTGTTAAATGTTGATGAAGACAGGGAAGCTGTGATTTCGTGTATAGGGCAAGGAGGAATAACATCTTGTAGGAGTGCGGAAGAGCCAGTTGTGAGTGTGGGGGAAGTTCGTGAGACAGTGAGTAGAATGAAAGGGGGTAAGGCAGCTGGGATTGATGGGATAAAGGTAGAAATGTTAAAAGCAGGCGGAGGTATAGTTTTGGAGTGGTTGATGCTATTATTTAATACATGTATGGAAGAGAGTAAGGTACCTAGGGACTGGCAGAGAGCATGTATTGTTCCTTTGTATAAAAGCAAAGGGGACAAAAGAGATGCAATAATTATAGGGGAATAAGTCTGTTGAGTATACCAGGTAAAGTGTATGGTAGAGTTATTATTGAAAGAATTAAGAGTAAGACGGAGAGCAGAATAGTAGATGAACAAGGTGGCTTTAGGAAAGGTAGGGGTGTGTAGACCAAGTGTTTGCAGTAAAACATAGGTGAACAGTATTTAGATAAGGATAAAGAGGTTTTTGTGGCATTTATGGATTTGGAAAAGGCGTATGATAGGGTGGATAGGGGGCAATGTGGCAGATGTTGCAGGTGTATGGAATAGGAGGTAGGTTACTGAAAGCAGTGAAAGCTTTTATGAGGATAGTGAGGCTCAGGTTAGAGTGTGTAGGAGAGAGGAGATTATTTCTCGGTAAAAGTAGGCCTTAGACAGGATGTGTGATGTCACCGTGGTTGTTCAATATATTTATAGATGGGGTTGTAAGAGAAGTGAATGCAGGGTCTTGGCAAGAGGTGTGGGTTAAAAGATAAAGAATCAAATACAAAGTGGGAGTTGTCACAGTTGCTTTTGCTAATGACACTGTGCTTTTGGGAGATTCTGAAGAGAAGTTGCAGAGGTTGGTGGATGAATTTGGTAAGGTATGTAAAAGAAGAAAATTGAAAGTGAATATAGGAAAGAGTAAGGTGATGAGGATAACAAAAAGATTAGGTGACGAAAGATTGGATATCAGATTGGAGGGAGAGAGTATGGAGGAGTGAATGTATTCAGATATTTAGGAGTGACATGTCAGCAGATGGGTCTATGAAGGATGAGGTGAATCATAGAATTGATGAGGGAAAAGGGTGAGTGGTGCACTTCGGAGTCTGTGGAGACTAAGAACTTTGTCCATGGAAGTTAAGAGGGAATGTATGAAAGTAGTTATACCAACACTCTTATATGGGTGTGAAGCATGGGTGATAAATGTCACAATGAGGAGAAGGCTGGAGGCAGTGGAGATGTCATGTCTGAGGTCAATGTGTGGTGTGAATATAATGCAGAGAATTCGGAGTTTGGAAATTAGAGGAGGTGCGGGATTACCAAAACCATTATCCAGAGAGCTGAGGAGAGGTTGTTGAGGTGGTTCGGACATGTAGAGAGAATGGAACGAGACAGAATGACTTCGAGTGTATAAATCTGTAGTGGAGGGAAGGGGGTAGGGGTCGGCCTAGGAAAGGTTGGAGGGAGGGGTAAAGGAGGTTTTGTGTGCAGGGGCTTGGACTTCCAGGGTGCGGTGGGGACAATACGGGAGCACTGTATTAACATCCGGTCCCAGACTATTCAACATCTTACCAGAAGATATCCGAAACACGGCTGGAACCAGTGTAGAAGCCTTCAAGAGGAAACTGGACAAATATCTTCACCAGGTGCCAGATCAACCAGGCTGTGATGGATATGTGGGGCAGCGGGCCTCCAGCAGCAACAGCCTGGTTGACCAGGCAGCACCAGACGAGCCTGGCCCATGGCCGGGCTCAGAGAGTAGATACTCTGAAACTCTTCAAAGGTATATCAAAGGTAAGCATGTGTGAGCGTATTTGATAGGAGTGAATGGAGACAAATGGTTTTTAATACTTGACGTGCTGTTGGAGTGTGAGCAAAGTAACATTTATGAAGGGATTCAGGGAAACGGCAGGCCGGACTTGAGTCCTGGAGATGGGAAGTACAGTGTCTGCACTCTGAAGGAGGGGTGTTAATGTTGCAGTTTTATAACTGTAGTGAAAAGCAAGACAAGTGATGGAGTGAATGATGAAAGTTTTTCTTTTTCGGGCCACCCTGCCTTGGTGGGAAACGGCCGATGTGTTAATAAAAAAAAAAAAGTTGAAGACCACAAACAAACCACCATATGGCGAATTTTGTTTGTTTGTTATCAGGCAAATAATCACCAAGTACCAAGAAACACCACCTGCAATGGAAAACCGCCCACGAAATTACCAACATCTGAGGCTTGGTGGTGAACACTTCCTAACAAAATTGCCTGCTATTGCTTGCAAGAAAAAGGCTCAGAAGAGGTGTTATGTCTGTGTACATACAAAAAGACGCCCACAGCAACGCAAAGACACTCGTTATATGTGTGTGGAATGTGAAACACAACTGTGCATGGAACCATGTTTCAGAGACTTCCACAGGCTGCAGAACTTCTAGAAACATGTGCTGTGACTCAATGTGTGTGTATATATATGATTGAACAATAGTTATAAACATAATTTTACAATGTACATTGTTGTAAATGTTTTGTAAACAAACTAGTGATAACAAACTTTATGGCATTATTTTATAAGAAATAGCAAGTGAATATTTGAAAAACAGCACTTATATTGGTCTCACAGTCCATAAAAGTTATTTGAAAAAAAAATCCATAAGAAAACAACTTAAAAAAGAAAAAAAAAACGATTACCGGCCAACCGGAATTCGGCGATGTTGCTATCATCGGTTCATTTTGGGTCAACTTGAAGCCTCCATATCTCCGTAAGTATTGATCGCAAAAATTTTTGTTTAGCTATTTAGATTCAGAAAAAACTATCATTTCATAAGATAAATTAATTTTGTTTTTTTTCTGAATATTTTCGACCCCAGGAACACGTTTCCAGAAGGCCTGTCGACCCCAAAGGGTTAACTTTACTATGAAAGAATGGGTCTGCGTGGTCAGTGTGCAATATAAAAGAAATCCTGCAGCACGCAGTGCATGAGAAAAACTCTGACCGTGTTTTGGTTTAAAACAGCGACTTTGCAGTGTATTTTCATATGATATTTATGGTTGTATTTTCGTTTTCTTGGTCACATTTGATAGAATGGAAGATATATGACAGAAATAGAGATGATTTTGATTGGTTTCACGATGAAAAGTACCTTGAAATTGAGCTCAAAGAAGTGGAAATGTTAGATTTTTGCCGATGTTCAAGAGTAAACAAATCACACCATGCGTCCAATACACGTCAACTGGTGAGTCTAATAATTCTTTCACAAGTGTACAGTGGTCCCTCGGTTTTCGATCATCTCCAAACTCGAACATTTATGTAAGTGTATTTTCGTAAGTGCTTTTGCAAGTGTATTTTTGGGGGTCTGAAATAGACTAACCTACGTGACATTATTTCTTAAGGAAGTAAATTCGTTCGGTAATGGCACTTGAACAGCATTCTGGAAAGAATTTTCGGCAAAAACCGAGGGTCCACTGTACTGATATTATTTATACCATTTTTACAATAATGCAGTAGTCTGCATAACAGTTAATTTTCTATTTTTTTGTGAGAATAAAAATTTAAAATGAAAAGCAAGAATAATGTAAGAGGGGCCTGGAGACATGACTAATGAAGAGAGAAAATGTTATTTTAGTGCCAGGAATGTCTGCTTGTTTATTCTGGACCCTATTTTGAAAATGAAATCTTTTGAAATTTGTGTGAAATTGGCCAAATTGCCAATTTCTGACCATTAATTGGGTAGTTGAAATCTGTAAATGGGCGGTTTCTTGTACTCAATCGATAGAACAAATGGAGTTCTAGCGAAATAGCTATGATTTTAGTCGACTGGAACAATGGAATTGGCTGAAAATAGGGCTCAAAGTGGGCGAAATCGCCATGCAAATATCGTCGATATCGCTAACTTCGCAAGAGCGTAATTTCGTAAATATTCCATCAAATTTCGTACTTTTGGTGTCATTACCATCAGGAAAAGATTCTCATCATTTCATATGAAAAACAATTTTTTTTTTTAATTTTTCGACCCTGAGAGTGAGTTAACCCTCTGACTGCTTCGGTCGATATACATGTATACGTCTTACGAGCCAGTGTTTCGGACGTATATATACTCAAAAATTCTAGCGGCTTCAAATCAAGCGGGAAAGCTGGTAGGCCCACATATGAGAGAATAGGTCTGTGTCTGTGTGGTCAGTGTGCGCTTTAAAAAATCCTGCAGTACACAGTGCATGAGAAAAACTCCGACCCTGTTTTTGGATTAAAACGCCGACTTTGAGGTGTATAAATAAAAAAGGCACAATATCGTGACTGGCACAATACCGTGACTGGAACAATACACACACAACCCGCAGTGTGACTTTGAAATGGTCCAAGTCGGGCCGAAACGTCATCATAAGCTCTCCCTTTTATATGTGCGGGTTGTGTGTGTTTTGAGGTGTATTGATAGTATTTATGGTTGTATTCTCTTTTTCATGGTCTCATTTCATAGAATGGAAATTGAATATAATTGAAATTGAGCTCAAAGTAGCGGAAATGTTCGATTTTTGCCAATGTTCAAGAGTAAACAAATCACGCCACGCATCCAATACACATCAACTTGTGAGTCTAATATTCTTACACAAGTGCACTGATATTATTTATACCATTTTTACAATAATGCAGTAGTCTGCATAACAGTAAATCTTCTATTTTTTTGTGAATAAAAAATCAAAATAGAAAGAAAGAGTAATAAGGGGCCTAAAGACATGACTAATTAACAGAGAAAATCTTATTTTTAGTGCCAGGAATGTCTGCATTGTTTATTCTGGACCCTATTTTGAAATTGACATCTTTTTTATTTTGCATGAAATTGGCCAAATTGCCAATTTCTGACCACTTTATTGGGTAGTTGAAATCGGTAAATTGGTGGTTTCTTGTACTCAGTCGATAGAACAAATGGAGTTCTAAAGAAATAGCTATGAGTTTGGTCGACTGGAACAATGGAATTGGCCAAAAATAGGGCTTAAGGTCGTGGAAATCACCGATGCGTATATATCGCGAGATCACTAACTTCGCGAGAGCGTAATTTCGTATAAATTCCGTCAAATTTCATACTTTTGGTGTCATTACCATCGGGAAAAGATTCTCTATCATTTCGTAAAAAAAATTTTCTCGAATATTTTGTTCACCCATCAGTAAAATGGGTACCTGGGTGTTAGTCGACTGGTGTATGTTGCATCCTGGGACAAAACTGAACTAATTTGCCCGAAATGCTCTGAATAACAGTGCTGATATTGTTGAATTTAAGGCCAGCAAATGCTGGTTCGAAAATTCAATAAGAGAAGTGGCATACACAGTGGTGTAAGGCATGGTGAGGGTGCCAGTTCAGACAAACATGCAGCTGAAAATTTTGTGCGCAAATTCAAAGACTATGTAGAGGCTGGAAAATTCAAACTCCAACAAGTGTTCAATTGTGACGAAACAGGCCTGTTTTGGAAGAAAATGCCAAAGAGGACCTATATCACACAGGAGAAAAAGGGAAATTTTTCTGGAATGGTTCAATGAAGTGTTTGGCCCAAGTGTGAAAACATACCTCCTGGAAAGAAATTGCCACTCAAGTGCCTCCTGTTAAGTTAATGGACAATGCTCCTGCTCATCCTCCAGACTTGGAAGACCAAATGTCTAAGGAATTAAAATTTGTAACAGTGAAGTTCTTGCCTCCTAACACCACTCCTCTCATCCAGCCCATGGACCAGCAGATCATTGCAAACTTCAAAAACTGTACACCAAAGCAATGTTTCAAAGGTGCTTTGACATAACCTCGGACTCTGAATTGACCTTAAGAGAGTTCTGGAGGGGTCACTTCATATCTTCCATTGCATAAGCCTTATAGATAAGGCTTGGCAGGAGTGACTTCCAGGACGATGAACTCTGCTTGAGAAAATTGTGCCAGATTGTGTCCAAAAGAGGGATTTTCAAGGGTTTGTTTATGACCCTGTCGACCATCTACCTGTTGTGGAAAGTATTGTCGCATTGGGGAATTCCATGGGGTTGGATGTGAGCGGCAAGGATGTGGAAGAGTTGGTGGAGGACCACAATCAAGAGCTAACCACTGAAGAGCTGCAACACCTTCATCTGCAACACCAACAAACCACAGCTCAAGAAATTGCTTCAGAGGAGGAGGAAGAGAGATGGAAGAAGGTGCCTTCTTCAGAGATTAAGGAGATTTGTGGAATGTGGAGTACGGTGCATTCATTTGTTGAGGAACATCACCCTGACAAAGATGTTGCAACCTGTGTCGGCAACATGTTCAATGACAGAGCTCTCTGGAAGTAAAGAAAAAATTTTATTTCATTGCAGATTACATAGGTATTGGTAGTTACAATGTAAATTGAGTGTAAGGAGAGCCACTGACATGCCATGGCATTAGGGCAGCTTAATCTAGTAACTTAAAGACTATGTACTTAATATTAGAGAAATTTATTGAGTTTATTCTAGTTAAAAATTGTTTTCAAAATTACAATATGATGAATTTTACTGTTTAAATTATTATATGATGATATTAGATTGTTACAGGTGTTTAGATTCTCGAATGGTAATATGGAATTGAGATTATCTTAAGGAAAATAACATTGAGCATTTTTTACATTAACTCATAATATGAGTATTTAGTTTTGATTGAATAGGGGGTAACATAATAGTAACATATTATTAAAAATTGAGATTATCGTATAGGAAAGTAATAATGAGCATTTTTCAAAGTAGTTTATAGTATGATCATTTAGTTTTGGGTGAGTAGGTGGTTTTTGAGTTGAGTCTTAAATTGATTTTCAGACAAGATTATCTTAATATTTACTGGTAATGAATTCCAGATTCTGGGGCCCTTTATGTGCATAGAATTTTTACATAGGTTGATATGAACACGGGGTATATCAAAAAGTGATCTGTGTCTTGTGTTGCAGTGACTCTCAAGCTGGTCCTAGTGGCATTAAAAGAAAGAAAGGAAGTGACCCCAGATAAGGAATTGGTACCTAAAGTCCTTATGGAGGGGATTTCCTTCCAAACAATAGCCTCTCTTCCCTCTCCTCCTCCCTGTCTTCCATCCACCAAGAACAGTCTTCAATAAAGGTACGTACATAAGTGTTATGTTGAATGTTCATTCTTTTGTACCTTTAAGGTCAAAAAAAAATTTTTTGTTAATACTTTTGGGTGTCTGGAACGGATTAATTGGATTTACATTATTTCTTATGGGGAAAAATGGTTTCGATTTTGGCCGTGTTTACGTCAGGGCAAACACATTCTAACCAATTTTCTTTTTGGTTGGCTGTTATCACTAATCTTCTTAGGCCCCATGGTGACTTATTTATACAATATAAAAAAAAAACTGAGAAGAAACACGAAATACAGAGGACCCTCGGTTTTCATCGATAATTCTTTCCGGAGTGCTGTTCTAGTGCCGTTACCAAACAAATTTGTTCCCATAAGGATGAATGTAAATTAGATTAGTCGTTTCAAACCCCCAAAAATACACTTACAAAGGCACTTACAAAAATACACTTACATAATTGTTCAAGTTGGGAGCTGTACGAAACCGAGGGTCCACTGTAGTTTACAGTGAAGTTCAGCGGAGTTTTGGACTGAGTGACAACTGCGGGAGACTGATGCACATGTTCTGGCAGGTCGTGTTTGTTTGGTCGAGTGCCCAGCAAACGGTCAACTACCAAGCTATTTTTTTACCAAACAAAGCGTTCGAGTACCGAATTGTTTGAGTACAGAGCTGTTCGAGTACCAAGGTTCCACTGTATTAGTGGCTTTCTTTTGTGCCTGCTATTTCACTCGTGCACCTACCCATGGATCTACATTATCTGTAAGGCTCAAAAAATAAAAAATCATCATTATTGGATGATGGTCAGATGTTCAGTTACAATAAGATAGGTTAAGATTTCTGTAATTTTGACCATTAACCCTTTAACTCTGGGATACCCTGAAAAAAGATTCATCTCTGTGGGAAGATTTTGAAAAATAAAAAAAATAAAAATTCTTATAGTCTCTTTTTGCATGCTAGAACTTTAAACTGTGCCAATGAACTTATAAGGTAATATATCCCTCCAGTGTTTGGAAATAATCTAGCAAAAAAATAGTGTACACCGAGCCAAAAAATGATAAAAAGTGTACAATAACATAGAGCCATACACCCAGAGGGAAACTATAGGCTTAGCATGCCGTGTGCAAATAACAAAAATAACTTAGAACAATCTTGTCAGAAGAAAGAAAGTTTCCCAGATAATAGTGTCATACATAGTGTTAGTGTAGTATACCACAGTGGTACCATAGTGTATAGATACCATAATAAATGCTATGGTGAAAATTTAGAGGAAGTGTTAGGCCTAATAGATAGATAACTCACGTTGTAAACAGTCGCCAGGATCCTACCACGCAGGTCAGCTTGTATTAATAATTTTCCTAAACCTGCTAGTGTACCTGACCGATAGTCTATTGATACCATTGAGTAAAAAATTCCTATTGAAATACGAAAAGGTGCACAATCTTGAGGAAATACGAAAAGTATACAGTTTTATAGAAATACAATAAACAGTGTAGAGTTGTCAATGAACGCAGCATGCAGCAACGTAAGATCATCTATCGTCCAGAAACCCTTTCACCAGTGTTGCGTAGCTAATAACAGTAACAAAATGGTACTTAGTGTGGTTGAGTGACAAACATTAGAAATTTCTTTCTTTTTGAAATATGAGACATATACAGTCACTTGTAGAAATACATAAAACTTGTAGTTAGCAGCGGTCGAATATACACAAGAAAAGCAAATATTCTTCCAGTAATCTTCACCAGTCAACAATACATGTAGTGATAAAATAGCAATTGATGTGGTGAAGGTGAAAAAAATCTAGAAAAGCTAAATATGTACAGTGATCTATAAGTGCCAAAACTTCAGGCTGTAAAAAAAAGAGTGCCAGAGGTACCTGCCGTTTGACATAGTAGGAGCTGCCAGAAGTCACCGGTTTTCTCCAACACGTAAGTTATACTTTTTGTATCAAACTGAACACATATTACCCTGTTAAATAATATTCCAGTAGTCCTTTCACGAGTTAGTCCAAAATCACCGCCCACCTTCATTCAAAATAAGTGATCCACTTACCGGATTCGTCTGGATTCGCCCAAGAAATAAGTGAACCAATGACCGAATTCAAAAGCTGAAAGAATTTCTAGGTGCCTTAACACCCAAACAGTTTCGTTGAAAAATAAGATATCCTTTGACCGGATTCATGAGCTGACGGGTTTTTTTTGGCACCCTTATCAAGCCCAAACAGTTACTGCTAGCAGTGGTAAGATTGTCTCAAAACACATACACGTACAAATACAAATACAGTGGACCCCTGAGTGTCAGTCATAATTCATTCCAGAAGGCTGTTCAAGTGCCATTACCGAACAAATTTGTTCCCTTAAGGAAAAATGTAAATTAGATTAGTCCTTTCAGACCCCAAAAATACACATACAAAAGCTACATAATTGTTCGATTTCCAAGGTGACCGAAACTCGGGGGTCCACTGTACTAGATACACATATAAATAGACAGATCTATACTTTAACCCTTAAACGGTCCAAACGTATATATACGTTAGTACTGCTACTGCCCCAAACGTATATTTACGTTTTATTTTTCCTGCCTCCAAATTTGGCATGATTGGCCTGAGATGACTGGTCAGCATAGAATGGGTCTTAACACTAGGTGTGCGCCATATTAAAAAAATCTGGGACCACTTAGTACCTTGTGGGAGCACCAGTTAAATTGAGCGCCAGCTAGAGCAAATACTGCGGCAAACACCAAGGATTCACTATGTCATGTCATATTAACACTCCCCTTTGAAGTGGAAAGTGATGTCGGCAGGCTGGCAGGCCAGCTGGCTGCCTGCCCGCCACCTGGCTGGCAAGCAGCTGGTTGGCCACCTGGCTGGCCAGCAGCTGGCTGGTCAGCTGGGTACCTGATTGACTGTCTACCTCTGTCTGTCTGTCTGTATCTATCTGTCTGTCTATATCTGTCTCTATCTCACAGGAACACATACTACGTAAATACAATTATACATAGTGTAAATTACCTAGGATAACTAAAAAAATCAAGACAAAGTGATATAATGTGCTTGTGATCTGCGTAATACCAGTTGGTTTATGAGCTCCCTCTCCTCCAGCCCATGGACCAGCAGGTCATTTCAAACTTTAAAAAACTCTACACCAAAGCAATGTTTGAAAAGTGCTTTCAAGTGACCACAGACATTAATATGACCCTAAAAGAGTTTTGGAAAGATCGTTTCAATATCCTGCATCTCTGAGACAAGCAGACAGAAAGACAGACACACAGACAGACAGAAAGACAGACACATAGACAGAAAGACAGACACACAGACAGACAGGTTTGCGTAACAAATAAAGGGAAGCAGTATAAGCTCGTCAAATGTCATCACTGTAATTACTGGACTGATAAGAAGAGATAAGACTACTCTCACCCCTCGTCAAATGTCACCAGTCATCATTAGTGGAGATCAGATGAGATAAGGCAGTGACACATATCTTACATAATGGCTTCAAGGGAACTTTATTATTATTATTATTATGCACTATCATTATTATTATTATTATTATTATTATGCACTATCATTATTATTATTATTATCATTATTATGCACTATCATTATTATTATTATTATTATTCACTATCATTATTATTATTTTATGCACTATCATTATTATTATTATTATTTGAGTACAATTTCAGTACCTAATATTACTGTCAGAACAAAGATTGGCTATGAAATCTCAAGAACTACTATAAATTGTAATTATCAGAACATAAAAATTATATAAAAATAATAAAAGAGAGAAAAAAATGTATATCAGCAACAATTCTGCAAGCGGCAGGGCTCCTGTTGCTGTCAGGTGAGCATCCAGTGCCAACTTCTCTGCCTCATATCTCGGTAACTACTCACCCTAATTGTTTTTTTATCCGATAAAACTTAAAAAAAATGTGTTCTTTATTTCTATAAAAAAAAAATTCAAAACATTCGGGGCACTGGGTGTGCGAACGTATACATATATACGTTTGGACCGTTTAAGGTTTAAGGAGGCTATTAGTAGAATACAGCCTCTCCTCACTTACCGACGTACTCGTTTACCGACAACTCGGAGTTACGACGGGCTCTCTGGCGAGCTGTTATTGTATGTATATGTAAAGTACAAGAACTTGGGTCATGAACGGACAGTGCAGCATCTCAGCATCAAGCATCTTAATCTTCTTCTTACAGCCACTCAGTACACTAGCTTTCTGTCTCCAAGACTACATATTTGTACAAATTTCATGTTGTTTTTCCTCTTGGAAAAGAAAAAACAAGAGGAAAATGGAAGAAGTATAAAAGAAGTTCATTGTAAAGGGGTTAGTGATGCGTCTCAGCATTAAACAATCTCCAAGACTACATATTTAGTCTATAAATTTGTACTTTATTGTGCATCCCATAGTAGAAGATAGAGTTAGAAGTGCAGCAGCACTTGGAAGAGGAAAAACAAGACGAAAATGGAAGAAGTACAAAAGAAGTTCACAGTAAAGGGGTTAGCTGATGTGTTTGTATGTGTGTTTATATTCTTGGTGTATCATGGCAGCTTAAGAAATGATTAAAATCTGTGAACATGTCGATGATGATAATAATAATAGTAATAATAATAATAAATAATAATTGCTCTGGAGTGCCTTAAATGTCAGCTACCAAACCTATACGAAATACTTATGACATTTAAAGCGATCCAGATCAATTATTTATTATTCTTATTCTTACTATTATAAATTATTATAAATTATAATAATAATATTAATAATAAACACTATTTTTGCAATTTTTCTTATGACGAGTGATCTAGGCATGTTTCCCTGATGTAAACAACTATCTATCTTATGATCTTATCCCAGAGTGGCAGCTTTGCCCTTACCCCACTCACATACTATGGCATATACGAGGTTCTGACCAGAGCTTTGGTAAGATGGGTAAGGAAGAAGGATGGGTAAGGATGGAAACATGGGAAAGGGTTGGGTAAGTGGCCTAACCACTTTGGCGCAATTTAATAAGTGTGTGTGTATGTAGTGTTATTCGTGAGTTCTTTAATTTCATGAAATAGGTATATGTACCTCCTGCCCATCAGTTGCACACAGTTATACATACAGCTGTATACCAGCATACCACTGAGTTGGAAGGATGCATACTGTTTGCAATTCGTTTCTTTTTTTTTGCACAAGAGGTCGGATGTAAGGTTGCTGCAGCATATGGTAGTTGCAGGGCATTCGATGGTGTTTGGTAGCTAGCCGGAGTTGTCTAAGCAGTTTCTGAGGTGGTGTCCTTTCGTAGGATGTTTGCGAATGTTACAAGGTTGTTGTTGGACGTAGAATGGTTCAGGTGGTATCCATTCTCCTAATTCATCGGGGAGGTCACTCAGGATCCTTAGTCATGGGAAGTTGTCCTTGTGAATGAAACGCCTGACTCTTTGTTGTAGGGTCATTCTTTGGGTTCGGTGGGGAGGTGTGCTGATGTAGTCGGTGGTATTCATTGGTTAGGTGGGTTTTCTCTGTCAGATACATAGAGTTCCTGCATATCATATAGTTGTCTCTTCTTTAGTTTGTCTAGCCTGACATTAATTGCAGCGATTTCCTGTTGTATATGCAGGTCTTCCATCCTGATTCTGTCTCTGAATCTGGTGCCAGTGATAAAGCGGAGGGCTCTGTTCTGGACACATTGAAGCTGTAGCATGTTGGATTTAGTTGTTAGTGATATGGGTATGCAAGGGTATTCCAGCAAAGGTCTGATCATCATCTTATAGAGGTGCTTCTTGATGTGGGAGGGGGCTTCTTTGAATCTGAATAGTTGACCGAGGCAGGTTTTAGCTAGGTTCACTTTTTTGGTGATGTGAGATGTGGAGTGAAGCAATCTGTCGATCTCATAGCCCAGGATCTTGTTTAGATTTCTGATAGCGACACATGAACCTCTTATGGAGATATGTACCTCCTTTGTCTTCTATGGTAGATGGGAAGCAGCCAATGGTGCTGATGAGGACTTTTCTGGGTTAGTTGTGATTCTCCATTTTTTCTCCCAGTTAGCTGTACAGTGGACCCTCGGTTAATGAAATTAATCCGTTCCAGGAGCTCTTTCTTAACCCTTTGGGGGTCGGTGCCGTACTAGTACGTTTTACGAGCAGGGGTTAGTGCCGTACTAGTACGCCCAAATTCTAGTGGCCTCAATTTAAGCAGAAAACGTCTGGTAGGCATACATATGAAAGAATGGGTCTGTGTGGTCAGTGTGCACAGTATAAAAAAAATCCTGCAGTACACACTGCATAATGAGAGAAAAAAACTCTGACCGTTTTTCGATTAAAACAGCGAGTTTGCAGTCGATTTTCGTATGGTTTTTATTGATGTATTCTCGTTTTCTTGGTCTCATTTGATAGAATGGAAGATATATTACAGAAATAGAGATGATTTTGATTGGTATGACAATGACAAGTACCTTGAAATTGAGCTCAAAGTAGCGAAAATGTTCGAATTTTGACGATGTTCAAGAGTAAACAAATCACACCATGCCTCCAATACACATCAACTGGCGAGTCTTATATTCATGCACAAGTGCTCTGATATTATTTATACCATTTTTACAATGATGCAGTTGTATACATAACAGTAAATCTTCTATTTTTTGTGAGAATAAAAATTCAAAATGAAAAGCAAAAGTAATGGAACAGGGGCCTGGAGACGTGACTAATGAACAGAGAACATGTTATTTTAGTGACAGGAATGTCTGCCTTGTTTACTCTGGATCCTATTTTGAAATTGGCATCGTTTGAAATTTTGTGAAATTGGAAAATTGCCATTTTCTGACCACTATTTTGGGCAGATGAAATTGGTATATAGGCGGTTTCTTGTACTCAATCGATAGAAGAAATAGAGTTCTAGCGAAATAGCTATAATTTTAGGGGACTGAAACATTGGAATTTGTCGAAAATAGGGCTCAAAGTGGGCAAAATCGCCGATGCTAAGTGTCAATGGCTACCGCTAACTTCTGAAAGCATAATTCCGTTAGTTTTCGATCAAATTTCATAATTTTGGTGGCGTTATGATCGGAAAAGATTCTCTATCATTTCATAAGAAAAATAAATTTTTTTTTCCAAAATTTTCGACCCCAGGAACACTTTCCTGAGAAGGCCTGTCGACCCCAAAGGGTTAATCTGAATCTTTCGTTATCTGAAACCTTATTTCCGATAAGAAATAATGTAAATACAATTAATTCGTTCCACAAAAAAATAATCACTCAAAATAAAAAAAAATAACATTTACTTACCTATATTGAAGAGACTTGCAGGCATCTGGAAGATAGTATAGATGATGACTGGAGCAGGTGTTAGTGGTTGGAAGGGAATCCCTCCAAAGGACTTCAGGTGACAAGTCCCTCTCGGGGTTATTTTCCCTTCTTGGTCTTTTAATGCCACTAGGACCAGCTTGAGTCACTAGAACCCCTGCCTGGTGAAGTAGCTGTCCAGAGTCCTCTGTTTCTGACTCTTCCCAACACTTTTCTAAAAGTACAACATGGCTCTGTCACTGAAGTGGTTGCACAGAAGGCTCATTTCAGCTTGCTCAGGGTGGTATCTTTCAACAAATGTCTGCAACTCATTCCACTTTGTAACATCTCCTTAAGCACTGAAGAAGGCACCTCCTTATCTCTCTCTCTCTTCCTGTGAAGCAATAACCTCAGCTGTGGTCTGTTGCTGTTCCAGATGAAGCTCTTGCAGCTCTTCAGTTGTTAGCTCTATCCTGTGCTCCTCCACCAACTCTTCCACATCCTCACCACTCACCTCCAACCCGGCTGTTCCCAATTCCACAATATCTTCCACAACATGTTCCACAACAGGCACAGGGTCGTCAGGGTCAGGGTCAGCCTCAAATCCTTCAAAATTCCTCTCTTGGACACAATCCGGCCACAGTGGTCTCCAAGCAGAGTTCAGAGTCCTGAAGTCACTTCCTCCCAAGCCTTACCTATAAGGCCTATGCAATGACGATATTGAGGTGTTTTTTCCAGAACTCTCTTAGGGTCAATTCAGGTCATTGGTCATATTAAAGCACCTCTGAAACAGTGCTTTGGTGTACAGTTTCTTGAAGTTGGAAATGACCTGCTGGTCCATGAGCTGGAGGAGAGGAGTGGTGTTAGGAGGCAAGAACTTCACTCTGATGAAATTTATGTTGTCAGGCAACAACTTTTGCAAGTTGTGAGGATGAGCAGGGCATTGTCCAGTAGCAGGAGGCACTTGGTGGCAATTTCTTTTCCAGGAGGTATTTCTTCACACTGGGGCCAAACACTCCAGTCAACCATTCCTTGAAAATCTCCGTAGTGACCCATGCCTTGGTGTTAGCTTTCCAATGCACACACAATTTATTCTTGTCAACACCGTGTTTCCTGAAGGGTCTGGGATTTTCTCGTGATGCACCAGTAAAGGCTTCACTTTAAAATCACCACTGGCATTGGCACACATCATAAGAGTTAGCCTGTCTTTCATGGCTTGTGTCCTGGCTGTGCCTTTTCCTCCTGAGTAATGTAGGTCCTGTTGGGCATTTTCTTCCAAAACAGGCCTGTTTCATCAAAATTAAACACTTGTTGGGGAGGAATTGTTCAGCCTCTACGAACCCCTTGAATTCGTGACAAATTTTTCAGCTGCACGTTTGTCTGAGTTTGGCTGCCTCACCATGCCTCCACATTGTGTATGCCACTACGTTTCTTAAACTTCTCAAACCAGCCTTTGCTGGCTTTAAAATCACTCGCCTCACACTGGTTCCAGGCATTATCTTCACAAGATCTCGTGCAACTTCCTTGCCTTTTCACAATTATCGCCATGAAATACTATCACCTGCTCTCTGTTTTTCATGGATCCACACCAACAACAACTTCTCAACCTCATCCACTGTTTTCGATCTTTGTTTTGTTAACAAATTAACCGATCTTTGTTTTGTTAACAAATTAACCTTTTGCAACATTAGCTTCCTTGATCTCATTTCTCTGTGCCAGGATAGTGCCGATAGTAGATGGATTTTTTTTGTACATCCTGGCAAGATCCTCAGACGTACACCACTCTCATATTTTCTATGATTTCCTTCTTCAGTTCGATGGTGTTCCTCACTCTCTTACCAAGGGTGCCACTAGGAAGCTTCTTGGACCCATGGTGACTTATTTCACAGTGGCAATAACTAAACCACCAAAAAGACACCAAATATATTGTGAATCTTTGAAAGAGCGCTAGGTAATGTTCTCTCAATGGTAAACAACGCTTCACTGGCGTCCTGCGCTTGCGCAGAGCAGGCGGACACGTCTAATACCTTTCGGAACCGAGAATTTTTCGCTAACCGATTACGAAAAAGCTGTTTTCCGAAATTTTGCTGGGGCCTTCGTTAACCGAGGTCCACTGTACTTCGTAATTCCTCATTCATTTTTTCTATTACTCTTCGTGCTTGGATGCACCTGATATGGGGTGGATGACACTACATGGATAACATCGTCTGCAAATTGGATGATGGTATCATTGTGTTCCGTTGTGGGAGGTCTACATATACTATATTGAAGAGTATGGGCTTAGGCATGAGCCTTGTGGTACTCAGCTGAGGAGGAATGGTACTGTTTTGCATTGAAGTTGGGGATGATGCTTTTTGCCTGTTACGAAATGTGAATATGAGCCTGGAAAGGTCCAGTTGTGGTCTGGTAGGTTGGCAAGTTTGAATATAAGACCATGTCTACAGGCTGTGAGGCTTTGTAACGTCCTTTGTTGCAATTAGGCACTAAAACGTTTCCTCAGGCTGTCCACCGCATCAAAGATGATGTTGATAGCATGCTGTGTTCAGCGGTGGGACCTGAAGCCAAACTGCTTTCGGTGAAGAGGGACTGAATTCCATGTAGTAGTTCAGTCTGTTGGAGAAGATTTTTCAAGACTTTGCCAGTGACTTCAGTAGGGAGATAGGTCTGTAGTTTTCTGGTTTCGGTTGTCCTTGTTGGTCGATGAAGATCATCGTTGCTGTCTTGAATGTTACAGGAAGTGGCCAGACTGGACAGCATTAAAGACGTTTAACAGAGACAACTTGCAGTTACGGGTAGGTACTTGATTTGTTTTACTATTATGCCTGAAGAGCCAGGGGCCTTATTTCTCATTCAGCCAATGGCCGGGCTCAGAGAGTAGATACTCTCGAACTCTTCAAAGGTAAGGATTGGCCCAGTTGGGGTGCTCACTTTCGAGAGAAGATGTATCAATTAATGGTATTGGGTGGAAGTATTCCCAGTTTTTGTCCCGCCATTGGATGACCCACGGGTAGTGGTTATTGTTAAATCTTCTGCTGTCATTTTGTGAGAATTTTCTCCCACACTTCACCCATCAACTTAGCTTGGTCTTGTGGGTCATCAAGCAGGGTAGTCACTTCCTCACCATCCACGTCGGTGAAGGAGTGTGTAAGGTTCTGTGTGGGTGAGTGTTTAGCCTCAGTAGCCCACGGCTCTTACTCCAGAATTGTTCTGGACGGTGCTTATACTTGTTAGCTTGGAGCACAAGGTATTTCCATATTTCTCTTTTGTGCTGGGTGATTAGGGTTATTAATTCCTTCTCATCCTTTGGAGTACCTCCTGTGTGGGCTGTCCTGTGTGGAAGTGCCTACTACATTCAGCTTGGTAATTATTCATGCTGTCTTTTTTTCCCCTGGTTGGTTTGTACTGTTGGTAGATCCTAGAAGTTGTTAATTTGCAACATGCTTCTGTGGCCTCAGTGATTCTTACGTGGAGGGAGTTGATCGCCTTATCTATTGCAGTGGAGGGTTGGTTCTCAAGAGAAATAGTATGGTCGTTTACTAGGTAGTCCCTGAAGGGAACTGAACAATAGCAACATAAAAGTGGCAGCGATATTTACATTTTTACAATTCCCAATGCCAGGATATCACTGTTTTCTGGGTTTTTAATTGTTTATCAAAGTCATAGATTTATTTTCATTTTATTTATTTATTAACACATCGGCCCGATTCCCACCAAGGCAGGGTGGCCCGAAAAAGAAAAACTTTCATCATCATTCACTCCATCACTGTCTTGCCAGAGGGTGCTTTACACTACAGTTATAAAACTGAAAGCATTAACACCCCTCCTTCAGAGTGCAGACACTGTACTTCCCATCTCCAGGACTCAAGTCCGGCCTGCCGGTTTCCCTGAATCCCTTCATAAATGTTACTTTGCTCACACTCCAACAGCCGTCAAGTTTTAAAAAACCATTTGTCTCCATTCACTCCTATCAAATACGCTCACACATGCTTACGGGAAAGTCCAAACCCTCGCACACAAAACTTCCTTTACCCCCTCCCTCCAACCTTTCCTAGGCCGACCCCTACCCCGCCTTCCCTCCACTACAGATTTATACGCTCTCGAAGTTATTCTGTCTCGTTCCATTCTCTCTACATGTCCGAATCACCTCAACAACCTCCTCAGCTCTCTGGATAATAGTTTTGGTAATCCCGCACCTCCTCCAATTTCCAAACTCCGAATTCTCTGCATTATATTCACACCACATTGACCTCAGACATGACATCTCCACTGCCTCCAGCAAAGAGATGGGTGACATTTGTTGTGCTTGTAGATACATAGACCTAAGAATGCCCGCAATGCACAGCATATTAGGGGCTTTTGGCATGTACATCTCATTACTAACTATATTTCTTGTCTACCATGTATCATTGTACCATGTCTCAATAAAGTATTATTATTATTATTATTATTATAGTGTGCCTGAATATTAGATGTGTTTAAAAGTTTTAGCACTTCAAACATGGGGAAATGCTTAGCCTGACATTGCTTCACTTGAAATAATCCATATATGGTATATAGTATACTGTATAACTGTTTATTCTATTTTTGTCTTCTAAGGCTATATAAGAACATAAGAACATAAGAAAGAAGGAACACTGCAGCAGGCCTACTGGCCCATGCGAGGCAGGTCCAAATCTCCCACCGACTTAAGCCAATGCCCCGACCCATCCAGGTCAGGTTACATTCACTAAGGAAGGAGCACGGCATCTGACCTAGTAGCACAAACTAGTCAGGTCCAACTCACACCCACCCGCACCCACTCATATATTTATCCAGCCTATTTTTAAAACTACACAACGTTTTAGCCTCTATAACTGTACTCGGGAGTTTGTTCCACTCATCGACAACTCTATTACCAAACCAATGCTTTCCTATATCCTTCCTGAATCTGAATTTATCCAACTTAAAGCCATTGCTGCGAGTCCTGTCAATACTAGATATTTTTAGCACGCTATTTACATCACCTTTATTTATTCCTGTTTTCCATTTATACACCTCAATCATATCCCCCTAATTCTCGCCTTTCTAGAGAGTGCAGATTCAGGGCCCTCAGTCTATCCTCATAGGAAGATTTCTGATACATGGAATCAACTTAGTCATCCTCCTTTGTCGTTTCCAGAGCATTTATATCCATTCTGTAATACGGTGACCAAAACTGTGCAGCATAATCTAGATGAGGCTTATAATATTACTTATAATATTACAACTGTTTCAGTGTAATACTCCTCAAAACAAGGAAATTATTCACATTGCTTGACTTTACTTAGTTATCCTGAGTTAAATACGTATACTTAAGTGGCATAGCAGTACTGTAAAACTAATGTAAAAAGCTTCAATTTTTCTTTTTAGCAGTGTTCCACTGTTATCATCATGAAATTGTAATAAATCTGGAATGACTAAGTCATCTTGGTGGCACTTGCAAACCCTGTTTGCTGGTAGGAAGCTATTGATGGAACACCAGATCTTGGTTTCATTGTTTACCTTTGCTCATTAGGTGTACTAATGCGTCAGACATAGAGTCATCATCTGAGTAGCAAACATGATATACTGTGTGGATCCTGCTGTCCTCAGATTTTTTCAAATGTACGAATACTATATGGAAAAAGATCCAGAGTTGTGCCAAGGTCAAAAATATTGACAGATGGCAGATATGTGGGTACAAAAATTGTGCATACTAGCATGTTGCATACTGATAACATTTGAGTACTAATACATTGGACACATTTAAAAGGTTAATTATAGCCTTAATTGTACAATATTACAGTGATCCCTCGTGTTTCGGTGTTTCCGAATATCGGTTATTTCGTGTTTCGGTTCCTTTTTTCTGTCAATGTTTCCCGTGTATCGGTCCGTACCAGACCTGTCTGCCTGCCCGCTCTTGCGCGCCTCGCTGTGCAGGACGAAAGTCTAGCGTAGTTTACCATTGAGATAACATTACCCAGCGTGCTCTTTCAAACATTTCACAATAAATTTATTCTGTTTATTGCTGGTTTAGTGATTGTCACTGTGAAATAAGTCACCATGGGTCCAAAGAAGCTTCCTAGTGGCACCCTTCAGTGGTAGCATTCATAGGAGTCATTCATGCAGGGAGTGTAGCATTCATGCAGGGAGTGTAGCATTCATGCAGGGAGTGTAGCATTCATGCAGGGAGTGTAGCATTCATGCAGGAGTGTAGCATTCATGCAGGGAGGAGTTGTGCGGATGCAGGAGTGTGCAGGCATGCAGGGAGTGTGCAGGCATGCAGGGAGTGTAGCAGGCGGAGTGTAGCAGGCATGCAGAGTGTAGCAGGCATGCAGGGAGTGTAGCAGGCATGCAGGGAGTGTAGCAGGCATGCAGGGAGTGTAGCAGGCATGCAGGGAGTGTAGCAGGCATGCAGGAGTGTAGCAGGCATGCAGGGAGTGTAGCAGGCATGCAGGGAGTGTAGCAGGCATGCAGGGAGTGTAGCAGGCATGCAGGAGTGTAGCAGGCATGCAGGGAGTGTAGCAGGCATGCAGGGAGTGTAGCAGGCATGCAGGGAGTGTAGCAGGCATGCAGGGAGTGTAGCAGGCATGCAGGGAGTGTAGCAGGGAGTGTAGCAGGCATGCAGGGAGTGTAGCAGGAGGTAGCATGCAGTAGCAGGATGTAGCAGGCATGCAGGGAGTGGGGATTCCCCTTCCAATCACTATCCCTTCCCCCTGTCATCCTCCCTATCTTCCAGATGCCAGCAACTCTCTTCAATAAATGTTTAATTATAAATTTATTACTTTATAATTGTTTTGTGTGTAAAACAATAGTATTTATTCTTTAAAAAAATTATTTTTTTGTGAATATTTTTGGGTGGAACGGATTAATTGTATTTACATTATTTCTTATGGGAAATAAGGTTTTGAGTTTCGAAGTTTTCGCGTTAAGGTCTAGCTCCTGGAACGGATTAAGACAGATAGTCGATGGACCACTGTACATTGGTTTTACAATTAAGATGTTATTTTGTGTTAATACATACTTAAAAAAGTAGCCTAATCTAATGAAACCTACCTCACCCAACTTAAAATAACACAATGTAACTTAACTTTATTCCTTCATAAGTAGAATGCATGTCTACTTATAATGGAATAAAGTTAAGTTACATTCAGCAAGAAAACACATAACACAACTCAATTGTAAGTGTTGCCTGGCTCAGACATGCTGCACAACAGAAATAAATGTTTGTACGTACTATTTTTTATATCTCCCAAAATAACAATTTGCACAAGAAATACTTATTCTGTGGTGCACATAGGTTTTATGTACAGTACTGTCATGTGTAAACTAATGTCCAAGTTCCACTGAGCAGTAGTCGTAAACTATTGCCCAAATTAGATTATTAGGTGAAGTCAGGTTAGGTTAGGTCTGGTTAAGCTAGGTCAGGGTTAGCTGAATTAGACAAAGCAAAGAAAGGTTAGGCTAGTTTAGGTTAGTAGGTTAATTTATGTCAAGAGTAGATTAAATGAAGTCAAGTTATAACAACATTAGGGTAGGTTAAGATACCTGATTATCCGAAGCCACTTCTGAAGGTCATTGCCCCCACAACCAAGTCCCAGACCAGGCCTCCTGGTTGCTGGCCTGACCCAGCAGGCTACTGGTGCCCGCTACCCACAGTGCAACATATGTCCCACAGCCCAGCTGATCAGAACCTGACGAGGAATCTGTCACGTTCCCTCTTGAAGACGGCCAGGAATCTGTTAGTAATCCCTATTATGCATGAAGGGATGGTGTTGAAGAGTCATAGTCCCTTTACAATTAGGTAAGTCAGATAAGGTTAAGTAAAGTCAGGTTTGGGTTGGGTTGGGTTAGGTTAAGTTTGGTTTGGTTGTTTCGTTATGTGACAATTATTAGGTCAGATTTTATTATAGTTAGGCTAAGTTATATTATGTTAGGCATGTATGCTGGTTATTTCATCTAATATTCTAATATTTAGTTTAGGAGCTGGTCTGAACTCAGCCTGTATTTTTTTTTTAATACTGTACACACAATCTATCCATACCCCACCAACAACTGTAATTGGATAACAGCAAATCACAAACAGATCTACCTAGAGAAACTGCAGGTATGTTTGACTTAATAAAGCCCACTGTGTGGGAAAAACATTATATTGCAGTTTCATTTTTATCCATGGTGTCAATATTCTATACGATTTCTCTCCATCAATTGTTATTGCTGGTGCATAGTGTTATTTTGAGAGAATTCAAATTCATATTTTTATTTCTTTTTATGCAGTATAAAAAATAATGTAGTTTACATGTAATAAAACAGTTAGACAGAAAAGAAAGCCACTAGTATGCAAGACATTTCTGGCAAGCTGATCCTAATGCTTAAAGACCACTTAAGATATTAGACCTTTAAGAAAGATTTCTTATGTAATTAACTACAATTATATGCACAACAAGAAAGGTACAATTTTAAAAGTATGACTTAATATTCCAATGCCGCTTCAGAGACAATCAACGGTATTATAATATGGAATCTTGTTGGCCTATAACAGCAGCATATAAATACCTTGATGTAAACAACAATGCATCCTGTGTAATCAAAGTCGTATTGAATGTAAACAAAGACGCATGTGAAGGTAAACAAAGACGCATGTGAAGGTAAACAAAGACGCATGTGAAGGTAAACAAAGACGCATGTGAAGTTAAACAAAGACGCATGTGAAGGTAAACAAAGACGCATGTGAAGGTAAACAAAGACGCATGTGAAGGTAAACAAGACGCGCCAGTCCCATATCTCCCGTTGAAGGAATTACGGTTTAATTACTTTAGGTTATTTTAGGATGGATTACGTTGACTTTTTTTTACAGTTTCCACAAACATAAAAGTATACCCATGACATAACGAAGCTAACGTTGAACAATGAATGGAATTATCTATCAATTCACACCAGCCCCTAACTATTTACCCAGGTGCGGTTAAGTTAGGTTAGGCCTTGACGCCAGTTATTTCTGCAAGGCCGAAACATCTGCCCTCGTTAAAATACCAGGCCGAAACGTCTTATATCGGGCAGAAGGCCGGGGAGCAGGCCAGGAGTGAGCCGGGTGCAGGAACAAAGCACAAGAGGCTCAGGTGGGGAGACCCGCCGATCGATCACGCCAACCGCCTCAACCACAGTTCCTCCACTACTATGTGGCCCCACACTTACTACTACGCCCACGCCCGCCCTCACCACACATACATTCATGCCCACTACCACCCAGCACCATCGCGTTATTTTTACGCCAGTGTCACTAAACATTTCTCACGCGCTCTTAGATCAACTCACGCGGGAAAATCCAATATCTCCCTGTCTCGTCCTACAAACCGCTTCAGAAGAAAGAAATTAGTTCCCAACATGATGCGAATACCTCTCGACATACTGAGACACACGCCAGGGGAAGCTGAAGATGCCGTGGTAGTAATAAAGTAGACAAAACGTACCGGAGATGGAATGCGTGAGCTCCTCTTGTCTTTCAAAATGGAGTCTGGGTGAGCGGTACGGGGTAGACGGCAGTCCCAGCACGGCGCCACTATCACTCACTACCTCACACTAACACTCACTAAACTATTACTAAACTCACTCCACATCACTCTCAACAACACTTACTACCCACACTTATACCTGTGCCCAGTACATTTAACGCTATATAATTTATCTACTCCAACAAGTATGTATATATACATATATATATTTTAAATTATGTTTAAGCATACGAGCATATTGTCCGAATATTTTTGACACAACTGACACTATCCGGACTCTTGCTTTTAGCGTATACGGAAAAAGGAGAAAAACAGAAATATATAAGTAATATACATAACCCTATATACTTACACTGTGCAGCTAACTTTCTTTTACAGTAAAATAAATGGTTAAACTGCACATAAAATTGTAATCTATTTAAAGGTAGTGTTGTTTTGCTCCGTGTTTTCATGTGCTGTGAGTGGAGATGTGTGCTGGAGGATCGTCCTACCTCGCCAACAATGCTTATTCAATTAATGTCGCTCAGGTTAGGTTAGGTAAGCTTCGTCAGGAAACAGGACAAGTGTTTCCTGACGCGGGTCTTAGTCATATAATTCGCCACCGGAGCTTTTGGTCAACTGTTCGAGGCCTTCCACTCTAAATAAATGAATTTAAAAAACGACAAATTGATAATTGGGACACTTGTGCAACATTTAGGTATCTTGGAAACGTTTCGCCAGCCAGTGGCTTCTTTAGTGGAAATAAATGATGTAAAATACCGACACAATGGAAAAATAAACGCATAAGCAGTATTATGTGATCCTTTATTGACAACGTTTCGCCCACCGCAATTACTGGGAACGCTCGAAGTTCCAAACCTGTATCCCATAGAACGAGAGATTATTATATACGTTTGTAAAATTCTCGAGGAATTAGTACCAAACTTGCACACGAGAGAGTCATTCCCTACGAAAGCAAAAGACTCGGCAGACGATGTAACATCCCCCCAATGAAGAGCAGGGATGCCACTAGCACGTTGAGGGACAACAAAATAAGTGTCAGGGGCCCAAGGCTGTTCAACTGCCTCCCAGCATACATAAAGGGGATTACCAATAGACCCCTGGCTGTCTTCAAGCAGGCACTGGACAGGCACCTAAAGTCGGTACCTGACCAGTCAGGCTGTGGTTCGTACGTTGGACTGCGTGCTGCCAGCAGTAACAGCCTGGTTGATCAGGCCCTGATCAACCATGAGGCTTAGTCACAGACCGGGCCGCGGGGGCGTTGACTCCCGGAACTCTCTCCAGGTAAACACACAGTGGGCTTTATCAAGTCACAAACAGATCTGTGTGTGACTTGATAAAGCCCACTGTGTGGGAGAAACGTTGTCAATAAAGGATCACATTATACTGCTTATGTGTTTATTTTTCCATTGTGTCGGTATTTTATACCAATTATTTCCACTAAAGAAGCCAATTTGCCTCATTACCTTTGTAATTTGTCATGATTGTGACCAGATCTAGTTCATTACCTTTGTAACTTATCATGAGTGCGACCTGCTCTACCTGGAGCCCATTACATTTGTAACTTGGTCATAATTGTGACCAGATCTAGTTCATTACCGCTGTAACTTGTTCAGCTATCAAAACTTTGGAGTCCAGTGTCTGGCCCAATTATGTACCTCTGTAATCTTTTGACTACCGCCCACAGGATGGGTATGGGGTGCATAATAAAGATATTAAACTAACTATCAATTTATCGTTTTTTTAAATCGTTTATTTAGAGTGGAAGGCCTCGGACAGTTGACCAAAAGCTCCGGTGGCGAATCATTATATGACTAAGACCCGCGTCAGGAAACACTTGTCCTGTTTCCTGACGAATCTTACCTAACTTTCTAAATCTAAATCTAAATTTATCTAATTTAAATCCGTTATTTCTGGTTCTTACTTGGTTCGATATCCTCAGAATTTTATTAATATCTCCTTTGTTTATGCCCATCATCCACTTGTACACCTCGATGATATCTCCCCTCATTCTACGTCTCTCCAGAGAGTGGAGATTCAACGCTCTAAGTCTATCTTCATACGGGAGATTCCTTATTTTGTAAATCATTTTAGTCATTCTTCTCTGTATGTTCTCCAACGAATCTATATCTATTCTGTAGTAAGGAGACCAAAACTGAGCTGCATATTCCAAATGAGGTCTCACTAGTGATGTATAGAGCTGTAAAATAACTTTTGGACTTCTGTTGCTTATACTTCTTGAAATAAATCCTAGTAATCTGTTAGCCTTATTGCGCACACTTAGGCACTGTTGTCTTGGCTGATCAGCCCGGCTGATCAGGTACCGACTTGAGGTGCCTGTCCAGTGCCTGCTTGAAGACAGCCAGGGGTTTGTTGGTAATCCCCCTGATGTATGCTGGGAGGCAGTTGAACAATCTTGGGCCCCTCACACTTATTGTGTTGTCCCTCAACGTGCTAGTGGCACCCCTGCTCTTCATTGGGGGGATGTCACATCGCCTGCCGAGTCTTTTGCTTTCGTAGGGAGTGATTTTTGTGTGCAAGTTTGGTACTAATCCCTCGAGAATTTTCCATGTGTATATAATAATGTATCTCTCCCGCCTGCGTTCTAGAGAGTACAGGTTTAGGAACTTCAAGCGTTCCCAGTAGTTGAGGTGGTTTATCGCACTTATGCGTGCGGTGAAGGTTCTCTGCACATTTTCAAGGTCAGCAATTTCACCCGCCTTGAAAGGTGCAGTTAGTGTGCAGCAATATTCCAGCCTAGATAGAACAAGCGATCTGTAGAGTGTCAACATGGGCTTGGCATCCCTGGTTTTGAAGGTTCTCATTATCCATCCTGTCATTTTTCGAGCAGATGCAATTGCAGCATGGAGGGAGCATGGACACTGGGGTCGTCCCGCAGTTACTAAAAACAACAGACATAGCCCCACTCCACAAATGGGGCAGTAAAGCAATAGCAAAGAACTACAGACCAATAGCGCTAACGTCCCATATCATAAAAATCTTTGAAAGGGTTCTAAGAAGCACGATCGCCACTCATCTTGATACTCATCAATTGCACAACCCAGGGCAGCATGGGTTTAGAGCAGGCCGCTCCTGTCTGTCCCAACTACTGGACCACTACGACATGGTCCTGGATGCTCTAGAAGACAAACAAAATGCAGATGTTATATACACAGACTTTGCAAAAGCCTTTGACAAGTGTGACCATGGTGTAATAGCACACAAAATGCGTGATAAAGGAATAATAGGAAACGTTGGTAGATGGATCTATAATTTCCTAACAAGTAGAACACAAAGAGTAGTAGTCAACAGAGTAAAGTCTAAGGCAGCTACTGTGAAAAGCTCTGTTCCACAAGGCACAGTACTTGCTCCCAGCCTGTTCCTCATCCTCATATCGGACATAGACAGGGATATAAGCCACAGTGCTGTGTCTTCCTTTGCAGATGACACCCGAATCTGTATGACAGTGTCCACCGTTGAAGACACTGCAAGACTCCAAGCAGACATAAACCAAATCTTTAAATGGGCTGCAGAAAACAATATGAAGTTCAATGATGAGAAATTTCAATTACTCATATACGGAAAAAGTGAAGAAATTAAAATCTCATCGGAGTACAAAACTAATTCAAACCACACAATAGAGCGAAAAACTAATGTCAAAGATCTGGGAGTGATCATATCAGAGGATCTCACCTTCAAGGACCATAACACAGTAGCAATTGCATCTGCTAGAAAAATGACAGGATGGATAATGAGAACCTTCAAAACAAACAAACAAACAAATTTTATTTCATTGCAGATTACATGGGTATCGGAAGTTACAATGTAAATTGAGTGCAAGGAGAGCCACTGACATGCCATGGCATTAGGGGCAGCTTATTCTAGTCCTTAAAAACTATGTACTTAATATTAGAGAAATTTATTGAGTTTATTCTAGTTAAAAATTATTTTCAAAATTAATATGATGAAATTTTACTGTTTAAATTATTATATAATGATATTAGATCTTAGATTGTTACAGGTGTTAAGATTCTTGAATGATAATATGGAATTGAGATTATCTTAAGGAAAATAACATTGAGCATTTTTGACATTAACTTATAATATGAGTAGGGGGTAACATAATAGTAACATATTATTAAAAATTGAGATTATCGTATAGGAAAGTAACAATGAGCATTTTTCAAAGTAGTTTATAGTATGATCATTTAGGTTTGGGTGAGTAGGTGGTTTTTGAGTTGAGTCTTAAATTGATTTTCAGACAAGATTATCTTAATATTTACTGGTAATGAATTCCAGATTCTGGGGCCCTTTATGTGCATAGAATTTTTACATAGGTTGATATGAACACGGGGTATATCAAAAGTGATCTGTGTCGTGTGTTGTGGTCATGGGTCCTATTAAAGTTGGTGAGGAGAGTTTTAAGCAGAGGGTTTATATTAGAGTGTAAAGTTTTATATATGTAGTAGGCACAAGAGTAAGTATGAATGTTCTTTACGGTGAGTAGTTTGAGACTTTTGAATATCGGTGGAGTATGCTGTCTAGAGTGGGAATTTGTTATCATTCTGACTGCGGCCTTTTGTTGTGTTATGAGTGGTCTAAGGTGATTTAACGTTGTTGATCCCCATGCACAGATTCCATAGGTGAGATACGGGTAGATAAGTGAATGATATAGTGCAAGGAGAGCTGATTGAGGTACATAATAGCGTATCTTTGATAATATGCCTACTGTCTTCGAGATTTTCTTGGAAATTTGTTGTATATGTGTTTGGAATTTAAGGCTACTGTCAAGGTGGATTCCTAGGAAATTTCCCTCTGTGAGTCTTGTGATGGGTGTACCATTAAGTGTTATGTTAAGTGGAACATTTGTGGCTTTGCTTCTAAACTGTATGAAGTAGGTCTTGTCAGTATTGAGAGTAAGCTTGTTAGTCGTCATCCATGTTGATATTTTCTGTAATTCGGCATTAACAGTGTTGGCCAGTATAACTGGATTTGGGTGAGAGAAGACATATGTTGTGTCATCTGCAAATAAAATGGGTTTGAGTAGTTGTGATGCATTCGGTAGGTCATTTATGTAAATGAGGAATAGGAGTGGCCCCAGGACACTTCCTTGAGGGACTCCGACTGTAATTGGTTGTGTGGAAGAGTTCGCTCCATTTGTGTACACGTATTGGCTTCTGTTGGTGAGGTATGATTTTAGGTAGTTGAGTGGGTGCCCCTTATACCATAATGTGCTAATTTTGTGAGCAGTAAATCATGGTCGACTGTATCAAAAGCTTTGCGGAGATCAATGAAGATTCCCAGTGGGACTTCTTTTTTCTCAAGTGCTGTATATATTAACTCCAACATGTGCGTAATAGCATCGTTTGTGCTCTTGTTTGTCCTGAATCCAAATTGACAGGGGTTGAGTACATTGTGTGAGACGAGGTAGGAATAGATTTGTCTATGAATTAATTTTTCGAAGATTTTAGAAAGCAATGGTAAATTAGAAATTGGTCTATAATTATTCAGGTCTGTTTGATCACCTCCTTTGTGGATCGGGGTGACCCTAGCTATTTTGAGAATTGATGGAAAGGTAGAGGCTTCAATGGATTTATTGAATAGTGTTGCTATAATTGGTGACAGTACCTGTGAAGCTTTTGTGTACATAAAAGTTTGTAGGCTGTTTATGTCTCCTGCCTTGTTTTTAAGGGTGTTGATTATGAGCGAGACTTCAATTGGGTTGGTAGGAGCTAGGAATAGCGTATTAGGGTAGGTGTTTGTGAAGTAGTCTGTTGGACGGGTGTTTGAGCTTGGGATTTTACTCGCTAGATTCTTTCCTATGGTGGAGAAGAAAACATTAAGTCTGTTTGCTGTCTCAGTAGGTGAGAGTAGGGGTTCATCTGCTCATCTGCTCCCTTGACCAGGGATGCCAAGCCCATGTTGACACTTTACAGATCGCTTGTTCTATCTAGGCTGGAATATTGCTGCACACTAACTTCACCTTTCAAGGCGGGTGAAATTGCTGACCTTGAAAATGTGCAGAGAACCTTCACGGCACGCATAACTGCGATAAACCACCTCAATTACTGGGAACGCTTGAAGTTCCTAAACCTGTACTCTCTAGAACGCAGGCGGGAGAGATACATTATTATATACACATGAAAAATTCTCGAGGGATTAGTACCAAACTTGCACACGAAAATCACTCCCTACGAAAGCAAAAGACTCGGCAGGCGATGTAACATCCTCCCAATGAAGAGCAGGGGTGCCACTAGCACGTTGAGGGACAACAGAATAAGTGTCAGGGGCCCAAGATTGTTCAACTGCCTCCCAGCATACATCAGGGGGATTACCAACAAACCCCTGGCTGTCTTCAAGCAGGCACTGGACAGGCACCAAAAGTCGGTACCTGACCAGCCGGGCTGTGGTTCGTACGTTGCACTGCGTGCGGCCAGCAGTAACAGCCTGGTTGATCAGGCTCTGGTCCAACATGAGGCCTGGTCACAGGCGGGCTGCGGGGGCGTTGACCCCTGGAATTCTCTCCAGGTAAACTCCAGGGCAGCAAGAGTTTAGAGCAGGTCGATCCTGCCTCTCGCAACTACTAGACCACTAAGATATGGTCTTGGATGCACTGGAAGACAAACAATGTGGATGTGGTATACATAAATTGCTAAAACCTTTGACAAGTGCGAGTATAGTGTAATAGCGCACAAAATGCGTGCTGAAGGAATAATTTGCATAATAATAATAATAATAATAATAATAATAATAATAATAATAATAATAATAATAATAATAATAATAATAATAATAATAATAATAATTATAATAATAATAATTATAATAATAATAATAATAATAATAATAATAATAATTATACTCTATTGAGACATGGTACAATGATACATGGTTGGGTAGACAAGATACATAGTTATTGATGAGATGTACATGCCAAAAGCCCCTAATATGCTGTGGATTGCGGGCATTCTTAGGACTACTTAATTATAGACTACATGGTAAAAAGTTATGGTTGATAATTTATAAAATAAGTATAATTGCGTATCTAAGTTATAAAGTTTGATTATAAGTTGAACATATCAATTAGTTGTAGCAATGCAACTAATTGAGTGAGATAACAATTTAAAACAATTAATTGCATTGCAGTTACAGTTTACGTGGTCATTATAATGTATATGTTATGGAAATAGTTAGCTTAGTATGTATTATTCATAACAGGTTTTTGCATTTAAGTGATTAGTCAGGTTTTTACAGTAAGTGATTATTCTACTTTGTTGAGAATGTTTGATATTGAGCACTTAGGTTTGGGTGAGAAGGTGGTTTTTTAGCATCGTTTTGAATTGGGGTAAAGGCAGGGTTTCTTTGGCAATGACAGGTAATGGGCAGATGGATCTTCAACTTTCTAACCAAGTGAACGCAAAGAGTAGTGATAAACAGAGTTAAGTCAGAGGCTACCATAGTTAAAAGCTCTGTTCCACAAGGCACAGTACTCGCCCCCCATCTTGTTCCTCATCCTCATATCAGACATAGACCTAAAGTCAGTACCTGACCAGCCGGATGTGGTTCATACGTCGGGTTGCGTGCGGCCAACAGTAACAGCCTGGTTCATCAGGCTCCGATCCACCATGAGGCCTGGTCACAGACCGGGCCGCGGGGGCGTTGACCCCCGAAACCCTCTCCAGGTATACTCCAGATGTAAACCATAGCATCGTGTCATCCTTTGCAGACGATACTAGAATCTGCACAGAGGACATCGAGGACACGGTAAATCTCCAAGCAGACATAAACCAAGTTTTCCAATGGGCAACGAAAAAACAATATGATGCTCAATGAGGACAAATTTCATTTACTCCGTTATGGAAAACTGGAGGAAATAATAGCTAGAACTGAGTATACTACAAACTCTAATCACACAACAGAGCGGAAAACAGTGTTTACCTGGAGTTTACCTGGAGAGAGTTCCGGGGGTCAACGCCCCCGCGGCCCGGTCTGTGACCAGGCCTCATGGTGGATCAGGGCCTGATCAACCATGAAAACTCATTTGGAGATAATGTTGATACAAGTTTGCTGTACGTGTTGCTTCTCTCCAGCTCTACACATTACTGGTGAGCTTTACTTTCCAGAGGTACAAATAAAAATCAGTATCTGCTGGCCGCACGTAGTCCAACGTACGAACCACAGCCTGGCTGGTCAGGTACCGACTTTAGGTGCCTGTCCAGTGCCTGCTTGAAGACAGCCAGGGGTCTATTGGTAATCCCCCTTATGTATGCTGGGAGGCAGTTGAGCAGTCTTGGGCCCCTAACACTTACTGTGTTGTCTCTCAACGTGCTAGTGGCACCCTTGCTTTTCATTGGGGGTATGTTACATCGGCTGCCGAGTTTTTTGCTTTCGTAGGGAGTGACTCTCGTGTGCAAGTTTGGTACTAATCCCTTTAGGATTTTCCAAGTGTGAAGGACTTGGGAGTGTTAATGTCAGAGGATCTCACCTTCAATGATCACAACAGTGTCACTATCACATCTGCGAGGAAAATGATAAGATGAATAATGAGAACCTTCAAAACAAGGGATGCCAAGCCAAAGATATTCCCTTTTGAATCACTTGTTCATTCTAGGCTGGAACACTGCTGTACACTAAGAGCCCCATGCAAGGCAGGTGAAATCGGTGATCTAGAGAATGTACAGAGAATCTTTACTGCACATATAAGTTCCGTCAAACACTTTAATTACTGGGAATGCTTGGAGTCACATGACCTGTATTCACTGGAATGCAGGCGAGAGAGATACATCATAATCTACACCTGAAAAATCCTAAAAGGACTGGTCCCAAATCTGCGCACAGAAATCACTCCCAATGAAAGCAAAAGACTGGGAGGTGCAACACACCCCTAATGAAAAGTAGGGGCTCTATTAGTACAATAAGAGAAAACATGGTGAGTGTCCAGTGCCCAAGACTGTTCAATAGCCTCCCACCAGGCATAATTGGAATTACCAATAGGCCCCTGGCTGCCTTCAAGAGGGAGCTGGACAGATACCTAAAGTCAGTACCCGACCAGCCGGGCTGTGGTTCGTACGTTAGACTATGTGCGATCAGCAGTAACAACCTGGTTGATCAGGCCCTGATCCACCGGGAGGCGTGGTCAAGAACTGGGCCTTGGGGGCGTTGACCCCCAGAATACCCTCCAGGTAGACTCTAAGTAGTAGTAGTTATCCCCAAAGGGAGACCTTGAAGTGGTTACCTGAATTTTTTTTCTTCCTCCAACTTCTCGCTTTTTTTTCACTTATAACACGAGAAGGCCACATCCAATCGTCTTCAAATTTTCGAAGTTGGTATACGATAACTAGGTCAAGCTTCTTGGAACAACTGGCATGTGCAGGTGCTGTATGATCAATGTTTTAAGGAGGAAACATTGGGCGTGTTTCCTTAAGTTACCTGCTGTCCCTGTTCACCTAACAGTAAGTAGGTACCTGGGTGTTAGCCGACTGGTGTGGGTCACATCCTGGGGGACAAAACTAACCTATGTTGTCCGAAATACTGCATAACCAGGGACTTTCTATTTAATATGTCATTGATGTGATCAGCTAAGTCTGTATGGATAATGAAATAATGAGAACCCCCAGTGAAAAGCAGGGGCGCCACGAGTACACTGAGAGACAACACAATAGGTGTCCGGGGCCCAAAACTGTTCAGCTGCCTCCCAGCATACATAAGGGGGATTACCAATAGACCCCTGGCTGTCTTCAAGAGGGCACTGGACAGGCACCTAAAGTTAATACCTGACCAGCCGGGCTGTAGTTCGTACGTCAGTTTGCGTATGGCCAGCAGTAACAGCCTGGTTGATCAGACCCTGATCCACCACGAGGCCTGGTCTCAGACCGGGCCGCTGGGGCGTTGTCCCCCGAAACCTTCTCCAGGTAAACTCCAGGGGGCTTACAAACAGACCCCTGGCTGTCTTCAAGCAGGCACTGGACAGGCACCTCAAGTCGGTACCTGATCAGCCGGGCTGTGGTTCGTACGTTGGACTGCGTGCGGCCAGCAGTAACAGCCTGGTTGATCAGGGTCTGGTCCAACAGGAGGCCTGGTCACAGACCGGGCCGCGGGGGCGTTGACCCCTGGAATTCTCTCCAGGTAGACTCCAGGTAGGTAGACCCCTGGCTGTCTTCAAGAGGGAGCTGGACAAGCTGCCTAGGCATGCTAATGGCCTTCTTTGTAATTAATATTTTATAGCATGTAAACCACACCTGGAGTTTACCTGGAGAGGGTTTCGGGGGTCAACGCCCCCGCTACTCGGTCTGAGATCAGGTAAGCTTTGCAAGGAAATAAACATTTTCATTTTCATTTTACCTGACCAGCTGGGCTGTGGTTCGTACGTCGGTTTTTGTGCCTATTGTAAATAATTTGTATCACGTATAATTCCATTGTAATTTTTTTTATTCATGACTGTAAACTCATTACTTTTCTTCTGAATTCAATAAATAATTCATTACTTCTGTATTTTGCTTAGTAAACACAAATGTTCGGGCCGTTTATGTGCCTCTATAATAATAATAATAATAATAATAATAATAATAATAATAATAATAATAATAATAATAATAATAATAATAATAATAATAATTTTTATTTAGACATGATACAAAGATGTACTACATAGTTCTAGGTATAAATGGGGTGTACATGCCAAAAGCCCCTAATATGCTGAGCACCGTGGGCATTCTTAAAATTAATTAACAGTAGACTACATGGTAAAAAATTTTGGTTGATAATTTACAAAATAAGTATAATTGTGTATTTGAGTTGTGGAATTTGAATATAAGTTGAAAATAATAATTTATTAATTGCAGCAATGCAATTAATTAAATCAGATCAGACAAATTAAAATAATTAGTTGTATTGTAATTACAGTTTATATGTTCATTAGATGAGTTACAAAGAGTACAAGAGAGTGGATTATTTTATTTGTTAATGTTATCTACCTGGAGAGAATTCCAGGGGTCAACGCCCCCGCGGCCCGGTCTGTGACCAGGCCTATTGTTGGACCAGAGCCTGATCAACCAGGCTGTTACTGCTGGCCGCACGCAGTCCAACGTACGAACCACAGCCTGGCTGATCAGGTACCGACTTGAGGTACCTGTCCAGTGCCTGCTTGAAGACAGCCAGGGGTTTGTTGGTAATCCCCCTGATGTATGCTGGAAGGCAGTTGAACAATCTTGGGCCCCTCACACTTATTGTGTTGTCCCTCAACGTGCTAGTGGCACCCCTGCTCTTCATTGGGGGGATGTTACATCGCCTGCCGAGTCTTTTGCTTTCGTAGGGAGTGTTTTTTGTGTGCAAGTTTGGTACTAAGCCCTCGAGAATTTTCCATGTGTATATAATAATGTATCTCTCCCGCCTGCGTTCTAGAGAGTACAGGTTTAGGAACTTCAAGCGTTCCCAGTAGTTGAGGTGGTTTATCGCACTTATGCGTGCGGTGAAGGTTCTCTGCACATTTTCAAGGTCAGCAATTTCACCCGCCTTGAAAGGTGCAGTTAGTGTGCCTTTCAAGGCGGGTGAAATTGCTGACCTTGAAAATGTGCAGAGAACCTTCACCGCACAGAGTTGGCTCAGTATGCATTATTTATAACAGGTTTTTACATTTAAGTGATTAATCAACTTTGTTGACAATGTTAAATATTGTGCAGTTAGGTTTGGGTGAGAAGGTGTTTTTTTAGCAGCGTTTTGAATTGAGATACAGGCAGGGTTTCTTTGGCAATCACAGGTAATGAATTCCAAATTTTCGGGCCTTTAATGTGCATTGAGTTTTTGCATAGTGTTAAATGGACACGGGGAACATCGAGGAGTGATCTGTGTCTTGTGTTATGGTCATGTGTCCTGTTAAGGTTGGTAAGGAGAAGTTTGAGTGGTGGGTTAATATTTGAGTTTTAGTGTTCTATGTATGTAATAGGCACAGTAAAAAGAATGGATGTCTTGTATGGTGAGTAAGTTTAGATTTTTGAATATTGGTGGAGTATGTTGTCTGGAGTGTGAATTTGTTATCATTCTGACTGCAGCCTCTAATTCTTTAACTGCTCCAACGGGCTGGGTATAGGGTGGATAATAAAGATATCAAATCAATAATGTGACGGGCTTAACAGAAAGGCCATCTGAGTAGTATGTTACGTACGAAAAATCTAACTTTCATTTTAGTAAAGTAAAGTAAAGTAAAGTAAATTTTATTTCATTGCAGATTGCAGATTACATAGGTATTGGTAGTTACAATGTAAATTGAGTGCAAGGAGAGCCACTGACATGCCATGGCATTAGGGGCAGCTTATTCTAGTAACTTAAAGACTATGTACTTAATATTAGAGCAATTTATTGAGTTTATTCTAGTTAAAAATTGTTTTCAAAATTACAATATGATGAAATTTTACTGTTTAAATTATTATATAATGATATTAGATTGTTACAGTAATGGTAATATGGAATTGAGATTATCTTAAGGAAAATAACATTGAGCATTTTTGACATTAACTTATAATATGAGTATTTAGTTTTGATTGAGTAGTAACATATTATTAAAAACTGAGATTATCGTATAGGAAAGTAATAATGAGCATTTTTCAGAGTAGTTTATAGTATGATCATTTAGTTTTGGGTGAGTAGGTGGTTTTTGAGTTGAGTCTTAAATTGATTTTCAGACAAGATTATCTTAATATTTACTGGTAATGAATTCCAGATTCTGGGGCCCTTTATGTGCATAGAATTTTTACATAGGTTGATATGAACACGGGGTATATCAAAAAGTGATCTGTGTCTTGTGTTGTGGTCATGGGTCCTATTAAAGTTGGTGAGGAGAATTTTGAGCGGAGGGTTTATATTAGAGTGTAAAGTTTTATATATGTAGTAGGCACAAGAGTAAGTATGAATGTTCTTTACGGTGAGCAGTTTGAGACTTTTGAATATTGGTGGAGTATGCTGTCTAGAGTGGGAATTTGTTATCATTCTGACTGCGGCCTTTTGTTGTGTTATGAGTGGTCTAAGGTGATTTAATGTTGTTGATCCCCATGCACAGATTCCATAGGTGAGATACGGGTAGATAAGTGAATGATATAGTGCAAGGAGAGCTGATTGTGGTACATAATAGCGTATCTTTGATAATATGCCTACTGTCTTCGAGATTTTCTTGGAAATTTGTTGTATGTGTGTTTGGAATTTAAGGCTACTGTCAAGGTGGATTCCTAGGAATTTTCCCTCTGTGAGTCTTGTGATGGGTGTACCATTGAGCGTTATGTTAAGTGGAACATTTGTGGCTTTGCTTCCAAACTGTATGAAGTAGGTCTTGTCAGTATTGAGAGTAAGCTTGTTAGTCGTCATTATGTTGATATTTTCTGTAATTCGGCATTAACAGTGTTGGCCAGTATAACTGAATTTGGGTGAGAGAAGACATATGTTGTGTCATCTGCAAATAAAATGGGTTTGAGTAGTTGTGATGCATTCGGTAGGTCATTTATGTAAATGAGGAATAGGAGTGGCCCCAGGACACTTCTTTGAGGGACTCCGACTGTAATTTGTTGTGTGGAAGAGTTCGCTCCATTTGTGTACACGTATTGGCTTCTGTTGGTGAGGTATGACTTTAGGTAGTTGAGTGAGTGCCCCCTTATACCATAATGTGTTAATTTTGTGAGCAGTAAATCATGGTCGACTGTATCAAAAGCTTTGCGTAGATCAATGAAGATTCCCAGTGGGACTTCTTTCTTCTCAAGTGCTGTATATATTAACTCCAACATGTGCATAATAGCATCGTTTGTGCTCTTGTTTGTCCTGAATCCAAATTGACAGGGGTTGAGGACATTGTGTGAGACGAGGTAGGAATAGATTTGTCTATGAATTAATTTTTCGAAGATTTTAGAAAGCAATGGTAAATTAGAAATTGGTCTATAATTATTCAGGTCTGTTTGATCACCTCCTTTGTGGATCGGGGTGACCCTAGCTATTTTAGTTAGTTTAATAACTTTATTATCCTCCCCACACATTCTCAAGTCATAAGATTACAAAAGCGCATAAGTAAGTTTATTTAGGTACAGGTACACATAAGTACAATTATCATACATAGTAACATATGTGCAAATTACCTAGGATAACTGTAAAAAGCTAGACATATTTCCACTGGGGTTCTTGATTTCCATTGGAGTCCAGGGACTGGAGTCCTTGTTTAATAATAGCTGAGCAAGTTACATTAGCAGTGAACTATTTAAAAGTTTACAAATTATGATCTGGTTACAACCATAACGAGTTGTTAATATATTTTTAACAATGTACAGTGTAATATAGGTCACGTTAGCTGCTGCGACCTAGAAAGATATCCCCGTCTCAGAATGCATTTAGGATAGTGTACACATTAAAAAACTGTAATTAGAGCTAAGATATGAAGGTATTACATGGTTGGAATATTTATCGAACAATTAATTGTAACAAAATGCATTAATAATGTGCTGCGTAATGGTTTTAGAGAAATTATACTAGGGAGGCCCTGGCCTAGACACTGCCAACAATAGGTACAAATATATCTATTGAAACCCACTATAAAGCTACCTAAATTCTTAGCTTCACATCATCTTGAACTTAGTCTGACTAGTTTATTTTCAATAAAATAGCCATACTGTAGCTATTTGATCCCGAACCTTATATAATTATTTATTGATATTAGAGACGCTTTTGATACGTCTTCTGAGAGTGAACACCTGTTGGAGGAAAGTATAATAGAGAGTTTCTGATTGGTTGTAGTGATGTGAGAGACCAATGAAAAGCAGCGTAGCAGACGGCGTCGTGCAGGGTGGGAGGTTCGCCCCACCTGAGTTCCTCTGTACATGGAACTACTCAAAAACTTCTCCAAGATATGGTGTTTCAGGCGAGTTGATGCCTTTGTGCTTGTGGAGGAGAGCAGAGAGTTCGGGCGGCCAGCTGGAGGGCTGGAAACAACAGTTATGGTGCCTGGGGTGATCATAGTAACATGAAATAAACTGACCTCCAAGTTCCTCGTATGTCAAAAACTGAATTCAGATGAGAGGAATCTGATTAACTGTGTTGACAGTGAAGCAGGGTTGTGATGATGATGATGAAGGTCTTGTTTTGTAGACCAGGCAATAACCATTGTGTAAACCTACCTACATGTCCAGGAAAATAAGGTTAGAGTAGCTACAAGGACGATTATTAGGCTTTAAAACTTTTATTTTTTGTAGCTGGAGACATGTTTATATAGGTTGAAATCATCAGTATATATATATTTTTATATAATATATAAATTAAATATGATTAAATCATATATAAACTTGTGTAGATATACCATGGATCTCAATGGAATACAGTAAGACTTGGGTTATATGTACTCAAAATCATCGCTTCTCTGTTGTATGACTATCGTGTTTAAATGTATGATTTAATTATACATACCCTCTTCAAGGGGGGCTCCTTGGCGCAGTGAAAAGGCTCTTGGTCTGAGGAATTAGACCTTTTGGCCTCCTTCCTCAGACCGAACCTAATTACCCCCCAGTCCTTCCTTCCTTATCCCATCCTTCCTTCCTTATCCCATCCTTCCTTCCTTATCCCATCCTTCCTTATCCCATCCTTCCTTCCTTATCCCATCCTTCCTTCCTTATCCCATCCTTCCTTCCTTATCCCATCCTTCCTTATCCCATCCTTCCTTCCTTATCCCATCCTTCCTTCCCTATCCCATCCCCCCTCCCAACCCTCCCATTTCCCTGTCCCGTTTGTAGCCTCTGGGGTCCTCTGGCATTACGGTTTCTAGGTAGGGGAAGTATACCGGGGTTCATCCCACTCCGTGAGGTTCCTTGGGTGTGGTGTAGTTTGCCGTGGAATCTGTATTATCTGGAGGCGCCCTGCTCTCTTCCCGAATTTCCGAGAAGTGGGCGGGGGTGTCCTGCAGGTGATGGGTGTATCTCCAGAAGCTGCCTGTCAGTTCTGGGAGGTGGCAGCCGTAGGAGGTATGCTTTGTGGCGGGTTCTGACTGCCTTCTCTTATGTCTGCCGAGGTGGCTCGGTAGATGTGATGTTGCTATCCTGGAGTGCTGGTTTACTGCCATGATGGGTAAGGTATGGCACGAGTTCCACGCTGCATCTGCACTGCTCGTGGTCTCGAGGTCCTCTTGGATGAGAGGCGGAACTTACGGCCCTTTCATGCCTTCTAATGACTGTCCCTCTGCTCTCCATCTTTTTTTTTCTTTTTTTTCTTAAAAATAATAATAAAGAATTACCATCATGGAGTCTTCATTCCCTGATAACCCTCCTCCTCCAAGGCCCCTTTTTGTTACCACATTCTGTTCTGACTTGGCTTCATTATTGGACCATTCTCCAGACTTCCCATACCCCAGTACCTTCTGCTGGTGACGCTTCGTCACCCGCTCTAGGTGCTGAGGCTTTGCCCATTTCTTCTAGTGCCTCTTGCATGACTTTAACTATGCGTCCGGCTTCCCCAAATATGGTGCGACGGTTTCTGGATCGCCCACCTACCTCAGGTTGGGCCGCCCGCGGTACTACGCCTAAACATTCCAGACCATTTGCTGATGATGGTTCTTTGATGTCTGCTCATTCCACCCAAAATTGACCTACACGACACCCACTTCCTTTACGCACCATGTGTACAAGTACTCAGTGGAATAAAGTCTTTTCCCTACAACCGACATCTCCAGCTGATTATCTTTCTGACCATAGTATTGGTAAAGCTCTTTTACGACATGGCCAAAATATATCCTTTCACGCTTTTTGAAGTGGTGTGTGCATCATTACAGTTCAGAATGCAAAACAAGCTCATGATCTTTCCCATCTTACTTTCATTGATAACATTCCAATCACAGTTCACAAGCATGCCACTCTCAATTCTTGCAGTGGTACACTGGTTTTACCGTGTACCATTGCACAGAGTGATTTACTGTCTTGTGGTGATGATATTTTGGAGCAATTAGCCCTTCAGGACCTTCCTCTTCTCCAAGTGGATGCATATGTCCTGCCTGCTCACGGGCGGAGGTGCCTTCCCAGTAACATTGCCCGCTTAACCTTTGACTGCCGTGAACTCTTGTCCTTCGTTTATGTCGTGGGCCATCGCCTTAGAGGTCCGTAAAGTGGTCCCTACTCCCCAACGGTGTTGAAATTGCTGGCGCTTGGACACCCCGCTAAATACTGCAGATCTGCGGCGGAGTGCCTGGTCTGCGGCGCTGCAGATCATGCTGATACATCTTGCAGTCTTCCCCCCACTTGTCTCAATTGCAATGAACCTCATCCTTCTTTTTCCCGCCGATGTCAGGTCTAAATGAACAAGAAATCTGTTGCCTTAAGGAGAGTGAAGGCCTTACTTATGCTATAAATAACCAAAAAGGCACAATACCGTGACTGGAACAATACACACACAACCCGCACATATAAAAGGGAGGAGCTTACGACGACGTTTCGGCCCGACTTGGACCATTTACAAAGTCACACTAACACACAGAGACGGAGGAAGGGGTATTTATAGGCAGGCAGACAGGGGAGGGTACAAGAGAGTGGGGAAATAATGGAGTAAGTAGTGGAAGTGGTAGTAGTAGTAATAGTAGTAGTGGAGACAGTCATATTCTAGGAAGGGAGCACTGCAATGAGGATAGCGGCCCGCAAGGGTGGGACGAGAACACAGAGGGAGGAAAGGCGAAAAAAATGAAGGACAAATACAAGGCAAAAGAAAAGAAAGAAAGGAAAACCCATAGGAGAAAAAAGGAGAAGGGGGAAGAGATGAAAGGGGAAGGAATCAGGTTAAGTCACGGGTGTTCTGAAGTTTAGAGCATTTAACAATGTAATGAGAGAGGAAAGCATCAACAGAGACAAAGCCAGGGCTAAGATTCATACAGGGAAAGTTGTGTATAAGGGAGGATTCAACCAGGCGGCGCTGCATGACCCATGTCGGTTTAGTGCTTTCTTTGATTATAATAGTAATAATTATACATACATATAGTACATATACATATGGTTTAGAAAAACACGTAAGCAAACACTAGGACATATTTATTAGTAAACGTTTTGGTCCTGGGACCTTGTTCACTTCTGAAGTGAACAAGGTCCCAGGACCGAAACATTTTCTAGTAAATATGTCCTAGTGTTTGCTTACGTGTTTATCTAAACCAACTTGTCGGTATTTATTACCAAGGTTTATACCACGTATACATATATATATATACACATACATACGTTTATAAGTGTACAACTATTATGCCTAGTAACTAAATTACCAAGGATAACCCTCTAAAAAATCAGTGACTTGTTTCCATTGGGGTCCTTGTAATATCTTATTATTTTAAGCCTAGCTGTCAGATACAGTAGAAATCAATCATGATTATAACTTAAAGTTAAAACAGCAAAGTAACTCTACTGTGAAAATTAGTTACAATAAAAAATTGGTCAGACCCTGATCCACCAGAGGTCTGCTCACAGGCCAGGCCGCTGAGGCGTAGATCCCGAAACCCTCTCCAGGTATACTAGGAATAAGATAAATGAGTTGTTTACACTAACATTAAAGAGAGGATCAGCTTACAATAATAGATTCACTAATGTCAGCATATTTCAAATACGTTAGCCATGATGCCATGGACTTCAAATACTGTCAGGTCAGCCGAGTTTGAACTGCTATGATGCCCCTGCTGTGAGGGTGTAGTCAGTCTTCACGTATCCTCAGGCATTCAGGACATCAGACTGCAGGTATTTACAAAATTGTGTTCACTTTCCCTAGTACCATACTGGTTTTGACTCCCAACTTTGACAAACTTGGCAGCAAGATATTCTGGTAGGCAAAGCTCTCGCTTCACATGCTGAGATTTTGTGGTTTATTTCCCGACAAGGGTGGAAACATTAGGCGTGTTTTCTTACACCTGTTGTCCCTGTTCACCCATCAGTAAAATGGGTACCTGGGTGTTAGTCGACTGGAGTATACCTGGAGAGGGTTCCAGGGGTCAACGCCCCCACGGCCTGGTCTGTGATCAGGCCTGGGACAAAATTGATCTAATTGCCCGAAATGCTCTACATAACAAGGGGCTTTCAATATACATAGTAGTATGTCATTGATGTCAGCTAGGACTGTATACCTTGTACATGTACCTGTAGAAATATATGACTAATTATTATTACTGTAATAATAACATTCAGCATGGTGCATGCATAACATGCAATGCATTCATGTGTATTATATATACATGCATGCATTCGTGCATATGCAATACACATGAATATTCAGTAAGATCATTAGAAACAGATAAAATCTTCATGGTTCTGTATATGAATCTAACCTGTATAACAAGAAACCTATGACATTTTAGCATTTATTCTCGTGATTTTATGTACGGTAGAAATAGGTACAACTTGTCACCTGATTTCATGATGCTTCACAATTTCTTTAATTTTTCCAATCCCTGTCTCTGATTTTAGCATATTTTACTTTGTGGAGATAACAGCTTATTCTTAATGCCTGAGGATCCAAATACTTTTAGAAACTATTTTCCTTTTCACATTATCTGTTCAGGTGGGTGGTTAGTATGAAACAAGACTGGCAGATAGTGTTGAATGCTGAGTATGTGATTGGGTTATAGATGACCTACTCTATCTCCTTTTTTCAGTATGACAAAGTAGAGAAGCTGGATGTTCATTTGTTTAGATTACAGCTAGGAATAAATTTTATAAACCACTCAGGTCTGGAGAAGGAATTGCATGGAAGATTTATGAAAACTTACAGAATACAGTAAGGCCCCACTTATATGGCACGTTAAGTTCCAGGCTACCACCGGAAAGCAGACATCACTGGAAAGCAGATTATAAATGCATATAAATGCCAGATAACAAGTTTACACTAACACATATTAAGTAAGCAGTAGAACTAGGCATTAACCCTTTGACTGTCGCAACCGCAAATCCTGAGGGTCGCAAAATCCTGGTGTTGCAAAATTTTCGAAAAACAAAAATTATTTTTTTCTTATGTAATGATAGAGAATCTTTTCCCGATAGTAATGACACCAAAAGTACAAAATTTGATTGAAAACTTAGGGAATTACGCTCTCGCGAAGTTGGTGATCTCTGCGATATATACGCATTGGCGATTTCGCAGACTTTGAGCCCTATTTTTGGCCAATTCCATTGTTCCAGTCGACCAAACTCATAGCTATTTCTTTAGAACTCCATTTGTTCTATCGATTGAGTACAAGAAACCGTCAAAAAAACGATTGCAACTACCCAGTAAAGTGGTCAGAAATTGGAAATTTGGCCAATTTAATGCAAAATAAAAAAGGTGTCAATTTCAAAATAGGTCCAGAATAAACAATGCAGACATTCCTGGCACTAAAATAAGATTTTCTCTGTGCATTAGTCATGTCTTTAGGCCCCTCTTATGTATTACTCTTGCTTTCTATTTTGATTTTTTATTCACTCAAAAAATAAAAGATTTACTGTTATGCAGACTACTGCATTATTGTAAAAATGGTATAAATAATATCAGTGCACTTGTGTAAGAATATTAGACTCACCAGTTGATGTGTCTTGGACGCGTGGCGTGATGTGATTTGTTTACTCTTGAACATTGGCAAAAATCGAACATTTCCGCTACTTTGAGCTCAATTTCAAGGTCGTTTTCATCATGAAACTAATTAAAATCATCTCTATTTCTGTAATATGTTTTCCATTCTATCATATGAGACCACGAAAGAGAGAATACAACCATAAATACTATACGAAAATACACCTCAAAGTCGGCGTTTTAATCCAAAAACACGGTCAGTTTTTTTTCTCATTATGCACTGCGTGCTGCAGGATTATTTTTATACAGCGCACACTGACCACACAGATCCATTCTCTTACATGTGGGCCTACCAGCTTTCTCCCACTTGATTTGAAGCCGCTAGAATTTTTGAGTATATATACGTCAGAAACAGTGGCTCATAAGACGTATACAGTGGACCCCCGAGTTTCGTAAAAACTTCACTCCTGAAGTCTGCTCAAGTGCCATTACCGAACGAATTTACTCCCTTAAGGAAAAATTTCACGTAGGTTAGTCTATTTCAGACCCCCAAAAATACACTTCCACAAGAACTTACAAAATTATACTTACATAATTGCACGATTTCCGGGGTATTCGTTAACCGAGGGTCCACTGTATATACGACCGAAGCAGTCAAAGGGTTAAAAACAAAAAGTAAAATTCACACACAGTACAATCATTACTTACCTTAAAATATTTTTAGTCCTAATGTAGGGTGAGAAGTGATTAGTATTTATTTGTAGAAAGTCAGGTGTGGGAGGTATGGTAGCCAGCCAGGCCACCCCACCCACACGTAATATATTATGACATTTAAAGCACCCTAGAGTGATAAAATGCATATACAGTACACTCATTATGTACCTTAAAATATTTGTAGTCTTAATGTAGGGTGAGAGGCGAGTAAACGAGGTACGTAAAACGAATAAACGAGGGTGAGAACAAGTAAATGAGAGCGAGACGTGTAGTATGTAAACAAGCAGACGAACGTGTCTGGTTTTGGTTCATTCACGTTCATCTACAACTAACATCTCATATACATGTTAATTTATTCTACTGTGGGGTGTATTTATCATGTTTGTGTTACGTAGCGTGTTTATTATATAATTTTGAAAAAAATATAGATGGATTAATGAAAATGTTTATATTAACGTAATATACGACATTTAATGCGCCTCAGGGTGATTATTATCACCCTGAGGGGTTGTCCTCGAAAATTTTGGAGGGAGGGGGTAAAGGAAGTTTTGTGGGCGAGGGGCTTGGACTTCCAGCAAGCATGTGTGAGCGTGTTAGATAGGAGTGAATATAGACGAATGGTTTTTGGGACCTGATGAGCTGTAGGAGTGTGAGCAGGGTAATATTGTGTGAAGGGATTCAGGGAAACCAGTTAATTGATTTAGTTGGCCTTGAGTCCTGGAAATGGGAAGTACAATGCCTGCACTTTAAAGGAGGGGTTTGGGATATTGGCAGTTTGGAGGGACTTCTAAACTGTCGTACAGTATTCTGAGCTCCTCTGCAAAGACAGTGATTATGTATGAGTGAGGTGAAAGTGTTGAATGATGATGAAAGTATTTTCTTTTGGGGATTTTCTTTCTTTTTGGGTCACCCTGCCTCGGTGGGAGACGGCCGACTTGTTGAAAATTTTTTTTTTTATCATTATTAATATGGCGTCCTCAAGACTAATAAGACACTCTTAGTGATTTTAATGTCTTACACGCCAGCACAGTGTGTAAGTTTATTTAGGTACAGGTACACGTAAGTATAATTATCAGAGTACGTACAGTATACGTATATATATATATATATATATATATATATATATGTATATATATATATATATAATATATATATATATATATATATATATTATATATATATATATATATATATTATATATATATATATAATATATATATATATATAATATATATAATATATATATATAATATATATATATAATATATATATATATATAATATATATATATAATATATATATATAATATATATATATATATAATATATATATATAATATATATATATAATATATATATATATATATAATATATATATACAGTGGTACCTCGACTTACGATATTTTTCATTCCAGAATGCTGTTCAAGTGCCATTACCAAACGAATTTATCCCCATAAGAAATGATGTAAAATAGACTAGTCCTTTTAGACCCCCAAAATTACACTTACAAAAACATTTAAAAAAATAAACTTACATAAAAGGGTGAGTTTGGGGACCATCGTAAGTCGAGGTACCACTGTATATATACAGTGGTACCCCGACTTACGATATTTTTTCATTCCAGAATGCTGTTCAAGTGCCATTACCAAACGAATTTATCTCCATAAGAAATGATGTAAAATAGACTAGTCCTTTTAGACCCCCAAAATTACACTTACAAAAGCATTTAAAAAAATCAACTTACATAAAAGGGTGTGTTTGGGGACCATCGTAAGTCGGGGTACCACTGTATATATATATATATATATATATATATATATTATATACAGTGGACCCTCGGTTAACGAAAAAAATTCATTGCAGAAGCCTGCTCAAGTGCCATTACCGAACGAATTTACGTCCTTAAGAAATAATGTCACGTAGGTTAGTCTATTTCAGACCCCCAAAACTACACTTCCACAAGAACTTACAAAATTATACTTACATAATTGCACGATTTCCGGGGTATTCGTTAACCGAGGGTCCACTGTATATATATACATACAGTGGTACCTCGACTTACGATGGTCCCCAAACTCACCCTTTTATGTAAGTTTATTTTTTTAAATGCTTTTGTAAGTATAATTTTGTGGGTCTAAAAGGACTAGTCCATTTTACATCATTCCTTATGGGGATAAATTCGTTTGGTTATAGCACTTGAACAGCATTCTGAAATGAAAAAATATCGTAAGTCGAGGTACCACTGTATATATATATATATATATATATATATATATATATATATATATATATATATATATAATATATTGATGATACTGTGCTTATGGGAGAGTCTAAAGAAAAGTTGCAAAGGTTAGTGGACGAGTTTGGGAGAGTGTGTAAAGGTAGAAAGTTAAAAGTGAACATAGATAAGAGTAAGGTGATGAGGGTATCAAACGATTTAAATAAAGAAAAATTGGATATCACATTGGAGAGAGGGATTATGGAAGAAGTAAATGTTTTCAGATATTTGGGAGTTGATGTGTCAGCAGATGGGTTTATGAAGGATGAGGTTAACCATAGAATTGATGAAGGAAAAAAGGTGAGTGGTGCATTGAGGTATCTGTGGAGACAAAAACGTTATCCATGGAGGCAAAGAAGGGAATGTACGAAAGTATAGTGGTACCAACACTCTTATATGGGTGTGAAGCATGGGTTGCAAATGCTGCAGCGAGGAGGAGGCTGGAGGCAGTGGAGATGTCCTGTCTAAGGGCAATGTGTGGTGTAAATATTATGCAGAAAATTCGGAATGTGGAAATTAGGAGAAGGTGTGGAGTTACTAAAAGTATTTGTCAGAGGGCTGAAGAGGGTTGTTGAGGTGGTTTGGTCATTTAGAGAGAATGGATCAAAGTAGAATGACTTGGAGAGCGTATAAATCTGTAGGGGAAGGAAGGCGGGGTAGGGGTCGTCCTAGAAAAGGTTGGAGGGAAGGGGTAAAGGAGGTTTTGTGGGCGAGGGGCTTGGACTTCCAGCAAGCATGTGTGAGCGTGTTAGATAGGAGTGAATGGAGACGAATGGTTTTGGGACATGACGATCTGTTGGAGTGTGAGCAGGGTAACATTGTGTGAAGGGATTCAGGGAAACCAGTTAATTGATTTAGTTGGACTTGAGTCCTGGAAATGGGAAGTACAATGCCTGCACTTTAAAGGAGGGGTCTGAGATAGTGACAGCTGGGAGGGACTTTTCTCAGCTGTAGTATCTGAGCTCCTCTGCAAAGACAGTGATTATGTATGAGTGTGGTGAAAGTGTTGAATGATGATGAAAGTTTTTTCTTTTTGGGGATTTTCTTTCTTTTTGGGTCACCCTGCCTCGGTGGGAGACGGCCGACTTGTTGAAAAAAAAAAAAAAAGAAAAAAATATAATATATATATATAATATATATATATATATAATATATATATATAATATATATATATAAATATATATATAGTAGGTTGGTAGACAGCAACCACCCAGGGAGGTACTACCGTCCTGCCAGGTGACTGTGAAACAGAAACCTGAAACTGTTTTACATGATGGTAGGATTGCTGGTGTCTTTTTTCTGTCTCATAAACACGCTGGATAACAGGTATATCTAGCTACTTCTACTTACACTTTAGGTCACACTACACTGGCATACACATGCATATATATATATACACACATCTAGGTTTTTCTTCTTTTTCTTAATAGCTCTTGTTCCTTTTATTTTCTCATTTGTCCATGGGGAAGTGGAAAAGAATCTTTCCTCCGTAAGCCATGCGTGTCGTATGAGGCGACTAAGATGCCGGGAGCAATGGGCTAGTAACCCCTTCTCCTGTACAAATCTACTAAAAACGAGAAGAAGAAAAACTTTATAAAATTGGGTTGTCTGAATGTGCGTGGATGTAGTGCGGATGATAAGAAAGAGATGATTGCCGATGTTATGAATGAAAAGAAGTTGGATGTCCTGGCCCTAAGCGAAACAAAGCTGAAGGGGGTAGGCGAGTTTCAGTGGGGAGAAATAAATGGGATTAAGTCAGGAGTATCTGAGAGAGTTAGAGCTAAGGAAGGGGTAGCAATAATGTTGAAGGATCAGTTATGGAAGGAAAAGAGGGAATATAAATGTGTAAATTCAAGGATTATGTGGATTAAAATAAGGGTCGGATGCGAAAAGTGGGTCATAATAAGCGTGTATGCACCTGGAGAAGAGAGGAGTGTAGAGAGAGAGAGATTTTGGGAGATGTTAAGCGAATGTATAGGAACTTTTGAACCAAATGAGAGAGTAATTGTGGTAGGGGACCTAAATGCTAAAGTGGGAGAAACATGCAGAGAGGGTGTAGTAGGTAAGTTTGGGGTGCCAGGTGTAAATGATAATGGGAGCCCTTTGATTGAACTTTGTATAGAAAGGGGTTTAGTTATAGGTAATACATATTTTAAGAAAAAGAGGATAAATAAGTATACAAGATATGATGTAGGGCGTAATGACAGTAGTTTGTTGGACTATGTATTGATAGATAAAAGACTGTTGAGTAGACTTCAGGATGTACATGTTTATAGAGGGGCTACAGATATATCAGATCACTTTTTAGTTATAGCTACAGTGGGAGTAAAAGGTAGATGGGATACAAGGAAAATAGAATCAGTAAGTAAAAGAGGTGAAGGTTTATAACTAAAGGAGGCAGTTAGGGTAAGATATAAACAACTATTGGAGGATAGATGGGCTAGTGAGAGTGTAGGCAATGGGGTCGAAATGTATGGGGTAGATTTAAAATGTAGTGTTAGAGGTTCAGCAGAAGTTTGTGGTTACAGGCGAGTGGGTGCGGGAGGGAAGAGGAGCGATTGGTGGAATGATGATGTAAAGAGAGTAGTAAGGGAGAAAAAGTTAGCATATGAGAGGTTTTTACAAAGTAGAAGTGATGCAAGGAGGGAAGAGTATATGGAGAGAAAAGAGAGGTTAAAGAGTGGTAAAGCAATGTAAAAGAGAGCAGATGAGAGAGTGGGTGAGATGTTATCAGCAAATTTTGTTGAAAATAAGAAAAAGTTTTGGAATGAGATTAATAAGTTGAGGAAGCCTAGAAACAAATGGATTTGACAGTTAAAAATAGGAGAGGAGAGTTATTAAATGGAGAGTTAGAGGTATCGGGAAGATGGAGAGAATATTTTGAGGATTTGTTAAATGTTGATGAAGACAGGAAGCTGTGATTTCGTGTGTAGGGCAAGGAGGAATAACATCTTGTAGGAGTGTGGAAGAGCCAGTTGTGGGTGTAGGGAAGTTCGTGAGGCAGTGGGTAGAATGAAAGGGGTAAGGCAGCTGGGATTGATGGGATAAAGATAGAAATGTTAAAAGCAGGTGGGGATATAATTTTGGAGTGGTTGGTGCTATTATTTAATAAATGTATGGAAGAGGGTAAGGTACCTAGGGATTGGCAGAGAGCGTGTATTGTTCCTTTGTATAAAGGCAAAGGGACAAAAGAGAGTGCAAAAATATAGGGGAATAAGTCTGTTGAGTGTACCTGGTAAAGTGTATGGTAGAGTTATTATTGAAAGAATTAAGAGTAAAACAGAAAGCAGGATAGCAGATGAACAAGGGGGCTTTAGGAAAGGTAGGGGTGTGTAGACCAAGTGTTTACAGTGAAACATATAGGTGAACAGTATTTGGATAAGGGTAAAGATGTTTTTGTGGCATTTATGGATTTGGAAAAGGCGTATGACAGGGTGGATAGGGAGCAATGTGGCAGATGTTGCAGGTGTATGGAATAGGAGGTAGGTTACTGAAAGGAGTGAAGAGTTTATACGAAGATAGTGAGACTCAGGTTAGAGTATGTAGGAGAGAGGGAGATTATTTCCCAGTAAAAGTAGGCCTTAGAGAAGGATGTGTGATGTCACCATGGCTGTTCAATATATTTATAGATGGGGTTGTAAGAGAAGTGAATGTGAGGGTCTTGGCAAGAGGTGTGGGGTAAAATATAATGAATCTAACACAAAGTGGGAGTTGTCACAACTGCTTTTGCTGATAACACTGTGCTTTTGGGAGATTCTGAAGAGAAGTTGCTGAGGTTGGTGGATGAGTTTGGTAGGGTATGTAAAAGAGGAAATTGAAAGTGAATATAGGAAAGAGTAAGGTGATGATAAAATGATCAGGTGATGAAAGATTGGATATCAGATTGGAGGTAGAGAGTATGGAGGAGGTGAATGTATTCAGATATTTAGGAGTTGACGTGTTAACAGATGGGTCTATGAAGGATGAGGTGAATCATAGAATTGATGAGGGGAAAAGGGTAAGTGGTGCACTTAGGAGTCTGTAGAGACAAAGAACTTTGTCCGTGGAAGCAAAGAAGGGAATGTATGAGAGTATAGTTATACCAACACTCTTATATGGGTGTGAAGCATGGGTGGTGAATGTTGCCACAAGGAGAAGGCTGGAGGCAATGGAGATGTCATGTCTGAGATCAATGTGTGGTGTGAATATAATGCAGCGAATTCGTAGTGTTGAAATTAGGAGGTGGTGCGGGATTACCAAGATTATTATTCATAGGGCTGAGGAGGGGTTGTTTAGGTGGTTTGGACATGTAGAGAGGATGGAACAAAGTAGAATGGCTTCGAGAGTGTATAAATCTGTAGTGGAGGGAAGGCGAGGTAGGGGTCGGCCTAGGAAAGGGTGGAGGGAGGGGGTAAAAGAGATTTTGTGTGCGAGGGCTTGGACTTTCAGCAAACCTGCATGAGCGTATTTGATAAGAGTGAATGGAGACAAATGGTTTTTAATACTTGACGTGCTGTTGGAGTGTGAGCAAAGTAACATTTATGAAGGGATTCAGGGAAACCGGCAGGCCGGACTTGAGTCCTGGAGATGGGAAGTACAGTGTCTGTTTTATAACTGTAGTGTAAGCTCGCGTCTGGCAAGACAGTGATGGAGTGAATGATGATGAAAGTTTTTCTTTTTCGGGCCACCCTGCCTTGGTGGGAAACGGCCGATTTGTTAATAAATATTAACAAATCGGCCGATTAACAAATCGGCCGTTTCCCTCCAAGGCAGGGTGGCCGGAAAAAGAAAAACTTTCACCATCATTCACTCCACCACTGTCTTGCCAGAGGCGCGATTTCACTACAGTTATAAAACTGCAACATTAACACCCCTCCTTCAAAGTATAGGCACTGTACTTCCCATCTCCAGGACGCAAGTCCGGCCTGCCAGTTTACTTGAATCCCTTCATAAATATTACCCTGCTCACACTCCAACAGCAAGTCAAGTCCTAAAAACCATTTGTCTCCATTTGCTCCTATCAAACTTGCTCACGTATGCTTGCTTGAAGTCCAAGCCCCTAGCACACAAAACCTCCTTTACCCCCTCCCTCCAACCTTTCCTAGGCCAACTTCTACCCTGTCTTCCTTCCACTAGAGATTTATACACTCTCGAAGCCATTCTATTTTGTTCCAACCTCTCTACATGGCCCTCTGGATAGTTTTGGTAATCCCGCACCTCCTCCTAAACTCTAAACTACGAATTCTCTGCATTATATTCACACCACACATTGCCCTCAGACACTACATCTCCACTGCCTCCAGCCTTCTCCTTGTTACAACATTCATCACCTATGCCTCATGCCCATATAAGAGAGTTGGAATAACGCAGTGCACCACTCACCTTTTTTCCCTCGTCAATTCTATGATTCACCTCATCCTTCATAGACCCATCTGCTGACACGTCCACTCCTAAATATCTGAATACATTCACCTCCTCCATACTCTTTCCCTCCAATCTGATATCCAATCTTTCTTCACCTAATATCTGCAATCAAGTACCAGAATCACAATTTTCTCATTAATTGTGATTTAAATGCTATTGCTTCCCTACTAGCTCTTCAAGGTGTATACAACAAGTATCCCTGTTTTCTGTGTCTCTGTGATAGTAGGGCAGACATCCAGCACTATGAATGCCTGGTTTTCATTCATGCAGACTGTTCACAACTTCCTGGGAAACAGGTGCTCCTCCGAATATGAAAAAATGATCCAAGACCTTATTTCAAGTTTCCAACAACTTGCGTCTAGAATGAGTGTGAAGATGCACTTTTTGCACTCACATCTTTACTATTTTCCCAATAATTGTGGGGACTACAGTAAGGAACAAGGAGAGTGGTTCCATCAGGATATTTGCACCATGGAAACTCGATACCAGGGCAAATGGAATGTCAGCATGATGGCGGATTACTGCTGGTCATTGAAACGTAATGGTCTCGATGCACAGCACAAGCGAAAATCAAAGCGGTCCTCCTTCCTTTGATTCATTATGTAGGCTAACCATTAGGAACATATTTTTTTAATAAAATCATTTGATTTGATTCATGTTGATTTGGAATTCATATGTTCTTAAAACTAACACAATGTGCTTTTCCTTGATTACTTGCCTAATTTTAATAAAGTAACAATTTATTAAAATTCACATTTTTTTATCATTAATTTGTATTTTATTCAAAATTCTTACGTGATAGAGCAAAATGGTTTAGATACTTACAATCAGCAGCCCAAGAATATGTAAGATCGTAACCATGAATAAAAATAAAAATAAAAAAAATATTCCAAATGCAGACCAGAGTTATTTTTGTATCTGAGAAGTGAGTTAAGTTTTACTATGTAGTTACTTTATCCCAGTTAGATCTTACTGTTTTTGTGTTAGTAAAATAACCTTTAATTTTTGATATGCTGTTTTTATTTTAAGTGATGAGTGTGTGATGGTGCTTTGTTAATCATGTCCCTATTTTGTAAGACCTTTTATTTTTTTATTAATAGTATTTTTGTAAGACCTTTTATTTTTTTATTAATAGTATTTTTGTAAGACCTTTTATTTTTTTATTAATAGTATTTTGTGACTAAACCTGAAAATACACTAATAGGTTTAGCAGCAACCATACACCCCTGAAGCTATATTTCCCGTATTCTTGTATTTTTGTCCACTCTGAGTTTCCACCTGTGAGAATAGAGACAGTATGACATCGTCTGGTGCTATGTCGACCCTAGGGTGGGACTGGGGTAGCTGAGTTTCAACACTACAGTGGATCAAGGAATAAATATTTAACGGGAAGGAAGCAACGAGCAGAAGAGATGTCGGAATGGGCGAGTGTGACGAGTGGGGTTCCTTAAGGGTCAGTACTAGGGCCAGTACTGCCTCTTCAGTAAGTAAATGACATAACAAAGGAATTCGAGTCAAAGGTCTTCAAATAAATCTGAACAGTTTGATGATTGGTCTGGTAATTATAAGTGGCTACTGGAATTTAAATCTAGCAAATGGAAACTTACGAAAAATCAGTGAAAAGAAAAGACTTCCTGAAACAGTGAGAGAAAGTGGGAAAGGCTGCCAACCTCCCTGGCTGAGAAGAGCCTCAGGGTGAGAATAGTTCCAAGAGCTACGCCTGGAGCAGACAACAGGATAACTGCTGCATCAAACGTCAGACTGGCAAAATTTAAGAGCAGCTCACGACCTTATTCACGGCATGTCAGACCCATCTTGGAGTATGCAGTGCCATGATGAAACCAGTATCAGGCAAAGCGTGTAAAGAAACTGGAAAAAAGTGCAAATGTTTGAAACGAAACTAGTCCAGAGCTGAGAGATATGAACTATGAGGAATGACTAGAGGAGATAACCCTAATGATTTCTATAAGACAGAAATATCAGAGGTAACATGATTACGATGTATAGAATACTCAGAGAAATTGAGAGAGTGGAATGGAGGGTCTGAGAAGCAGGTCTCAGCTGGAAGATAAAAATACAGATGAGTCACAAGGATGTTTGGAAATACTTCTTTAGCCTTGTGGTCGGGAAATAGAACGACCTAGGCAGCGAAGTGATAGAAGCAGAAATCATACATAGCTTTAGGAATAGGTATGATAGTGATACTGCAGCCAGAAGAGAGTGAAGCCAGCAGCAGCTTGCAAAACGGCGGGGTCAGGAACTGAAACTCGACCCCTGCAACTACTACTGAGAACACACACACAAACACACACAAAAAAGAGTGCAGCCTCGAGTGCCACGGGCTATAAATATAACTCGAGGAAAAGGATGAGTATCATAACGAGCACATGTCCTGAGGCGCACATCAACCATGTCCTGAGGCGCACATCAACCGCATAAACTCTGCAGCATATAGGCTCCTGGCAAACCTAAGAATAGTGTTTCGACATCTAAGGAATCATTCAAGACCCATATTGGAGTATGCAGCACCATTATGGAACCCACACCTAGTCAAACATGTCAAGAAACTAGAGAAAGTGCACAGGTTTGCAACAAGACTAATACTGGACTTAAGAGAATGTCCTACGAAGAAAGGTTAATTGAACTCAGCTTGGCGACACTGGAGGACAGGAGGGATATGATAACGACGTATAAAATATTGAGAGGAATTGACAAGGTGGACAGGGCCATAAAGTTTCAGAGATGGGATAAACAAAAAAGAGGCCACAACTGGAGGTTTAAATCTCTTATGAGTCACAGGTGTTTTGTGAATTATTTTATCAGCCTTAGAGTTGTCAGGAAGTGGAACAATCTGGAGAGTGAAGTAGTGGAAGCTGAAGAGGTACATTACGGCTCTTCGAGCAGGGAGAGAGTGGACCTACTAGCGAGGCCAGGAGCTGTGAATCGATCCCTGCAACCAGTAACAAATGAGTACATATAGGTGAGCACACACACACACACACACACAGTATGTGTGCAATTAACAACAATCTTCAACACATCTATGGAAACAGGGCAACTACCTGAAGGGTGGAAGACAGCAAATTTAGTCCCAATTTTTAAAAAAGGAAACAGACACGAAGCAATAAACTACAAAACAGTGTCTCTGACATATATAGTATGAAATATCATGGAGAAGGTTATCAGAAGAATGGTGGAGCACCTAGAAAGAAATGAGCTTATCAACGACAGCCAGCACGGTTTCAGGGACGGGAAATCCTCTGACACAAACCTACTGGAGTTCTATGACAGGGTGACAGCAGTAGGACAAGAGAGAGAGGGGTGGGTAGATTGCATTTTCTTGAACTGTACGAAGGCGTTTGACACAGTTCCACACAAGAGATTAGTGCAAAAGCTGGAGGACCAGGCAGGAATAACAGGGAAGGCTCTGCAATCGATCAGGAAATAACTGTCAGGAAGACAGCAGCGAGTCATGGTTCGTGGCGAGGTGTCAGAGTGGGCGCCGGTGACGAACGGGGTTCCACAGGGGTCAGTCCTAGGACCGGTGCTGTTTCTGGTATTTGTGAACGACATAACTGAAGGAATAGACTCCGAAGTGTCCCTGTTTGCAGATGATGTGAAGCTGATGAGAAGAATCCAATCGGACGAGAACCAGGCAGAACTACAAAGGGATCTGGACATGCTGCAGGCCTGGTCCAGCAACTGGCTCCTGGAGTTCAACCCCACCAAGTGCAAAGTCATGAAGATTGGTAAAAGCAAAGAAGACCGCAGACGGAGTACAGTCACGGAAAAGGATCTTGGGTGAGTATAACACCGGGCACATCTCCTGATGCGCACATCAACCAATAAACTGCTGCAGCATAAGGGCGCCTAGCAAAACTAATAACAGCATTCCGACATCTTAAGGAATCGTTCAGGACCCTGTACACTGTGTACATTAGGCCCATATTGGAGTATGCAGCACCAGTTTGGAGCCCACACCTAGCCAAGCATGTAAGGAAACTAAAGAAAGTGCAAAGGTTTGCAACAAGACTAGTCCCGGAGTTAAGGGGTATGTCCTACGAGGAGAGGTTAAAGGAAATCGACCTGACGACTCTGGAGGACAGAAGAGATAGTGGGGATATGATAACGACATATAAAATACTGAGAGGAATCGACAAGGTGGACTGAGACAGGATGTTCCAGAGATGGGACACAGCAACAAGGGGTCACAGTTGGAAGTTGAAGACCCAGATGAATAACAGGGATGTTAGGAAGTATTTCTTCAGTCACAGAGTGGTCAGGAAGTGGAATAATCTGGGAAGTGATGTAGTGGAGGCAGGATCCATACACAGCTTTAAGAAGAGGTATGGTAAAGCTCATGAAGCAGGAAGAGTGACCTAGCAGCGACCAGTGAAGAGGCGGGGGCAGTAGCTGTGACTCGACTCCTGCAACCACAACTAGTTGAACTAGTTGAGGTGAGCACACTGAGGACAGGAGGGATGGGGGGGGGGACATAATAGCAACATATAAAATACTGAGAGGAATTGACAAGGTGGATAGGGACAGAATGTTCCAGATGTGACACAGTAACAAGGGGTCACAACTTTAAGTTGAAGACTCAGGTGAGTCACAGGGATGTTAGGAAGTATTTCTTCAGTCACAGAGTTGTCAGGAAGTAGAATAATCTGGAGAGTGATGTAGTGGAGGCAGGATCCATGCATAGCTTTAGGATGAGATACGATAAACCTGACGGAGCAGGGAGAGAGTGGACCTCGTAGTGACCAAAAATAAGTGATTATAAATAGGCGAGTACACACACACACTTGGTAGAGTGAGTCTCGCGTTGAGACGCACTTCCCTTGATAACCCTGGCTCACCAGCTCATCTTCGACCTACATACATCACCATCACCTGGCTCTAGTCTCTCTCCTACCACTCTGCATGGATGTGCAGTATCCGTTAACAAATATTCTTTCAACGGAGTTTTTTTCCTACCTTTCTCTGCTTCATTCAACATCTCCTTGCTACTAGGCTTATCATCAGTATTGCCGACGTACTGGACTTTCCCAGCTTCATTGTTACCCCAAGCTTAACGTACATCGTTGTCAGCTTTCTGCCTGTCCAAGCGCCAACATATTTCCTGATAAGCAGTGCTTTCAGCGAGTGTGAGCCAGACCCGCAATCAGCGCCTTGCACCGCCCTGTTGATCGCCTCTCAGCACTCCCACTCACGTCTTCATCGCGTTTACGATCGTCTCAGATGCCAGTTTATACTAGATGACGTGTTATAAGATTTTTCTATTTAATTTATCATGTTTGAACATAAATTCTGGGTGGCGTCGCCCTTGGACATATGCTAGAGTGCATAAGTGCAATCCCGCCAAGTTGTCTGCTCAGCCCATGAACAAACCTTCAATCTTTCTACCGCCTTGTGGAACTATTCAATTTGCTACCGTAACCAGAAGTGAAGTTTTATGTGTTTTTTCTGTGTTTGTGCTACTCTGTTAGACTCAATACATTATCATTCTTGTCGGTCCCTGTCAACCGTGTTTCTCCCAGTGTATCCATCTCTGTGCTCACCAAGCACATGCCCACCCATACAAGCACATACCCACTCTACAAGCACACGCCCACTCATACAAGCACATACCCACTCTACAAGTACATGCCCACTCATACAAGCATATACCCACTCATACAAGCACACGCCCACTCATACAAGCACATGCCCACTCATACAAGCACATGCCCACTCATACAAGCACATGTCCACTCATACAAGCACATGCCCACTCATACATCTGGAGCTGAACAAGATAATCAACGCCAGACAGCACGGATTCAGGGAAGGCAAATCCTGTGTAACAAACCTCCTGGAGTTCTATGATAAAGTAACAGAGGTAAGACAAGAGAGAGAAGGGTGGGTTGACTGCATTTTCCTGGACTGCAGGAAGGCCTTCGACACAGTTCCTCATATGAGATTAGTAAAGAAGTTGGAAGACCAAGCATGTATTACAGGAAGGGCACTGAAATGGATCAGGGAATACCTCACAGGGAGGCAACAACGGGTCATGGTGCGTGATGAGGTATCACAGTGGGCGCCTGTGACGAGCGGTGTACCGCAGGGGCCAGTCCTAGAACCAGTGTTATTCTTGGTATATGTAAATGACATGACGGACGGGATAGACTCAGAAGTGTCTCTGTTCGCAGGTGATGTGAAATTAATGAGGAGAATCACATCGGAAGAGGACCAAGCAGGACTTCAAAGAGACCTGGACAAGCTTGACATCTGGTCTAGCAACAGGCTTCTCGAATTTAATCCCACCAAATGCAAAGTCATGAAGATCGGAGAAGGGCAAAGAAGACCGCTGACAGAGTACAGGCTAGGTGGACAAAGGCTACAAACCTCATCAAAGGAAAAAGACCTTGGGGTGAGTATTACGCCAAGCACGTCTCCGGAAACACACATCAACCAGATAACTGCGGCAGCATATGGGCGACTGGCAAACCTAAGATTAGCGTTCCGTTACCTTAACAAGGAATCGTTCAAGACACTGTACACCGTGTAAGTCAGGCCCATACTAGAGTATGCAGCACCAGTCTGGAACCCATACCTGGTCAAGCACGTCAAGAAATTAGAGAAAGTGCAAAGGTTTACGACAAGGCTAGTTCCACAACTCAGGGGACTGTCCTATGAAGAAAGGTTGAGGGAAATAGGACTAACAACACTGGAGGACAGAAGGGTTAGAGGAGACATGATAACGACATATAAAATACTGCGGGGAATCGACAAGGTAGATAGTGACAGGATGTTCCAGAGAGGGAACACAGAAACAAGGGGGCACAACTGGAAGCTGAAGACTCAGATGAGTCAAAGGGATGTTAGGAAGCATTTTTTCAGCCATAGAGTAGTCAGGAAGTGGAATAGTCTAGCGAACGATATAGTGGAGGCGGGAACCATACATAGTTTTAAGACAAGGTATGATAAAGCTCATGGAGCAGGGAGAGCAGAGACCCAGTAGCGGACAGCGAAGAGGCGGGGCCAGGAGTTGAGTCTCGATCCCTGCAACCACAATTAGGTGAGTACAAGCACACGCCCACTCATACAAGCACATGCCCACTCATTCAAGCACATGCCCACTCATACAAGCACATACTCACTCATACAAGCACATACCCACTCATACAAGCACATACCTACTCATACAAGCACATACCCACTCATACAAGCACATGCCCACTCATACAAGCACATGCCCACTCATACAAGTACACGCCCACTCATACAAGTACACGCCCACTCATACAAGTACACGCCCACTCATACAAGTACTAGCCCACTCATACACTCATTACTCTCTCGTGCTCTTCATATGTTTTCTGAGGTATTATCATGACACCTCATCTCGACCCCACACAGATATCACTCCCACAAACAAGTTGTATCAAATAAAAGGACACAAATGCAACTAATGTGACATTTTATTGTGGCAACGTTTCGCTCTCCAGGAGCTTTTTCAACGGCTTGACAAAGCTCCTGGAGAGCGAAACGTTGCCACAATAAAATGTCACATTAGTTGCATTTGTGTCCTTTTACTTAACATATTGTCGGTAATTCTACCAACATTAATACAAGTTGTATCAACTTCACTACCACGATCTCCACACAAGCAAGTGTGTTTTTTCACTCAGCATTTCCTTCGTGTATATTACAACTTGAACAATTTGAATGTCTTCAGGTTGTCTATGTCCATTTAGAGTTCCTTATGCTCTCAATTTTGTTTTTCTCTCTAGTAAGTTTTTTTGGATTACCACTGTTCATCATGTCTTAGCCACACCACCTGTTCCACACGAAGCTTCTTGTCCCCTGTAAATGTTCTCATGTCTCTTGTATATTATTATCATAAGAAAACACTGCACAGTGTACACACACACACACAAACACACACTAGGTCAAGTGTGTACTGTAGGGGTGACTTTGAGATCTGGTAGCCAACTAACAGTGAATAAGATTTAATTCTCATCAACGACTCAAATTCCAATTTTTATTTCAGAAATCCTTTTGATATGCAGTTGTGTTTAGACATTGCGGCTGTCTAGACCCGCCAGCTGTGTCTAGACCCTGCAGCTGTGTCTAGACCCTGCAGCTGTGTCTAGACCCTGCAGCTGTGTCTAGACCCTGCAGCTGTGTCTAGACCCTGCAGCTGTGTCTAGACCCTGCAGCTGTGTCTAGACCCTGCAGCTGTGTCTAGACCCTGCAGCTGTGTCTAGACCCTGCTGCTGTGTCTAGACCCTGCTGCTGTGTCTAGACCCTCAGCTGTGTCTAGACTGAGCTTGTCTAGACCTGACTTTAGAGCACTGTGTCTAGACCTGCAGTCACCACTTGCATATCTAGAAGCTATGCAGACCCGCTGCTTGTCTGATCTTTAGTGTGATAAATATATGTATAGTTGCAGGCACAGTCCTGAATTATCACACACACAATTTTTTTAGGGACAACTAAAACACAGACATAACACTTATTGATATTAGTCGTACCTCGGAAATAAGTAGGATTTTACGGACACTGGGTTGCAACATAATCCCTCCTTCAGTACCCACCACAGTATCCCTCCTTCAGCATCCACCACAGAATCCCTCCTTCAGTACCCACCACAGTATCCCTCTTTCAGTACCCACCACAGTATCCCTCCTTCAGCACCCACCACAGTATCCCTCCTTCAGTACCCACCACAGTATCCCTCCTTCAGCACCCACCACAGAATTCCTCCTTCAGTACCCACCACAGTATCCCTCCTTCAGCACCCACCACAGTATCCCTCCTTCAGTACCCACCACAGTATCCCTCCTTCAGTACCCACCCACTCATCCCACACTCACATAAGCTGGACCTTTAAATATTTACGAATTATATTAAATTTAAACCTGTAGCACTGGTAAATTATGGTTGTGGACTGTATATGGATTATTAATGACCTGACTTTACTAATTAGTGGTTTGGTCCACAAATATACACATTTATAGGAGAATGTATATAGAGAATGTTCATAAATTATATCAGTTTTATATTGCATAATAAGTGCATCATTATAAATACATAATTTTAAGTAACACTTACCCAAATATCTCTTGGGTCTCTCATCCTAATGCTTCCCTAACAGACAGATGTACTAATATAGGCCAATATAGCAATCTATTATAGAATTAAACGGGAAGCTTACACACATGAGGTGGGTCACGTTTCCAGATGACACCGCGTCTCTTTATATTCTCCAATTATCAGCTTTATTGTAGCTAAGTCACTCTAGAATTTCACAATTACAGGAGCCCACAACGTTTACTAATTTCAAAGTCCTTCATTCACTCCGATACACTCCTTATCGGGCGTGATTAAACTAGATTTTTTTCTCTATTACAGTCTCCAATTATTGTAAACTATGCCATATTTCGACGCCACTTCCCCAGACTGTGTGTTGGTTCTCTCGTGGATTGAAAACGTTCTAAAACTTACACTAACGCTGTATTTATTCAACAATATTACATTATTCACTATTTATTAAACAATATTACATTATTCACTATTTATTAATTAATATTACATTATTCACTATTTAACAATATTAAATTATTCACTATTTACACACTAATTTCTGGAAAATTTGAAAGAAAAAATCAACGTAGACATTGCAGCTGTGTCTAGACCCCGCAGCTGTGTCTAAACCCTATATATGTGTCTAGGCCCTACATTTGTGTCTAGAGCCTACAGTTGTGTCTAGACCCTACAGTTGTGTCTAAACCCTACAGCTGTGTCTAGAGTCTACAGTAGTGCTTAGACCCTACAGAAGTCTCTAGACCCTACAGCTGTGTCTAGACCTTTCAGCTGTATAGACCCTGCAACTGTGTCTAGACCCTAATAATTGTGTCTAGACCTTACAGCTGTGTCTAGACCCTACAGTAGTGTCTAGACCCTACAGTAGTGTCTAGACCCTACAGTAGTGTCTAGACCCTACAGTAGTGTCTAGACCCTACAGTAGTGTCTAGACCCTACAGTAGTGTCTAGACCCTACAGTAGTGTCTAGACCCTACAGTAGTGTCTAGACCCTACAGTAGTGTCTAGACCCTACAGTAGTGTCTAGACCCTACAGTAGTGTCTAGACCCTACAGTAGTGTCAAGACCCTACAGTAGTGTCAAGACCATACAGTAGTGTCAAGACCATACAGTAGTGTCAAGACTTTACAGCAGTGTCTTAGACCCTACAAATGTGTCTAGACCCTACAGCTGTGTCTAGACCCTACAGTTGTGTCTAGACCCTACAGCTGTTTCTAGACCCTACAGTTGTGTCTAGACCCTACAGTTGGTGTAAAGTTCCCTAATTCTTTACCCATCTCTGTCTACAAGACAAGGCTCCTATGACTCACGAAATCGTAATGACACGATTGCAAACAAACCACACCACGGGTGGGGTTCGATCCCGCGGTCAGTGTGTCTCAAAACTCCAGACCGTCGCGTAAGCCAGTGGGCCAGCTAGCGTCAATAAGATTCATCCAACTAGGTATATTTCTACACCATAGATGGATGAATCTTATTGAAGCTAGCTGGCCCAGTGGCTTACGCGACGGTCTGGAGTTTTGAGACTCTCTGACCGCGGGTTCGAACCCCACCCGTGGTAAGGCTCATATAATACCCTGCAATGTCCTACGTCAGGCTTCAGGAACCCCTGAAGAGACCGTACTGGCGAACCAGCTTCCCAGGTACTTATGCAACACCTCCACACTTTACTACAGTCTCAGTTAATTAAAAATTGTTGCATTGACATTTTCTAGTGAATTTGTTATAGGTTTGCATTTGGTCTAAATCCGGTGTAAGCTCATTGCTCTCAGTGAGCTGGCTATTACTATCCCGTAGCCAGTAAGGTCATGTACACTCTTGAGTGTACATGACCTCTTGAGTTCAGAGTACCTGCACTCTGAAGGAGGGGTATTTATGTTGCAGTTTAACAAATGTAGTGTAAGTACGCCTCTGGCAAGAAAGTGATGAAGTGAATGATGATGAAAGATTTTCTTTTTCGAGCCTCCATGCTTTGGTGAGAAACTGCTGATGTGTTAATAAAAAATAATGTTAAGTATATCACATTCTGCACTAGTGAATTTTTAGTTATTTTCCTTAGTAACTTTTACAATGTTCTCTCAGTTAATCCTGAAATCTCAGTACATTAGTTCCTACAGTATATTTATTCCCTTGAATAATTCGGTATTTTTGTGAAGTCTTTTACTCCACCATAATAACAAAAACATACAATGGGATCAAGTCAACCGTGTTCTAAATGAAACATGATGGGAAGATATCCTAAACGCATTGCTACAACGATCTGTACTGGCTTGTTGCGTTACCAAGATCACCTGAAACAACAAGGAAATGGATCCGAACATTTGCCTAGAAAAAATAACTCTGTGGTTCTTGAGATCTGCTCAAGACACATTCCATTAAAAAAAAGAAAGAGGAGATGTAAACTAGAGAGAGAGAGACGCTCTCTATTCAGAAGAAGGCGAAGAGTCACAGAACTGTTGAGAGGGGCCAATATATCAGAAATACGAAGGGAGTCACTGGTCAATGAAATTGCAAATATTGCAGGAAGAACTAAAAGCCATAAAGGAAATTGAAAAAAAAATACTTCTTCTCTTATGCTAAATCTAAGGGGAAAACGACATCCAGTATTTTGCCTATGCTTAGGCGGGATGTCACATACACAGATGACAGCCAATAAATGATTGAGATATTAAAGTCCCAATACGACTCAGTGTTCAGGGAGCCGCTGCCCAGACTAAGGGTCGACAATCCAAATGAATTCTTTATGAACGAAACCCAAAATGTGGTCATTCAAAACACTTTGAAAAGGCAATAAATGACATGCCCATGCACTCTGCCCCGAGCCCAAGGACTCATGGAACTCCGTGTTCATCAAGAATTGCAAGAAACCCCTATCGCGTGCCTTCAGCATTCTATGGAGAGGGAGCACGAACACAGGGGTCATCCCACACACACTAAAAACAACAGACATAGCCCCACTCCACAAGGGTGGCAGTAAAGCAATTGCAAAGAACTACAAACCGATAGCACTAACATCCCATATAAAAAATTTTAAGAGGGTTCTAAGAAGCAAGATCGCCAACCACCTAGATACCCATCAACTACACAACACAGGGCAACACGGGTTTAGAGCAGGTCGCTCCTGCCTGTCCCAGCTACTGGACCACTATGATAAGGTCCTGGATGCTGTTGAGGATAAGCAAAATACAAATGTAGTATACACAGACTTTGCAAAAGCTTTCGACAAATGTGACCATGGTGTAATAGCACACAAAATGCGTGATAAAGGAATAACAGGAAAAGTTGGTAGATGGATCTGTAACTTCCTGACAAATAGAACACAAAGAGTAATAGTAAACAGTAAAGTCCCAGGCAGCTACTGTGAAAAGCTCTGTTCCACAAGGCACAGTACTCGCTCCCATTCTATTTCACATCCTCATTTCTGACATAGAGATGTAAGCCATAGCTTCGTGTCTTCCTTTGCGGATGACACCTGGATTGCCATGGCAGTGACCTCCATCGAAAACATCACAAAACTCCAAGTGGACATCAACCAAATCTTCAAATGAGCCACTCAAAATAATATGAAGTTCAACGAGGAGATTTTTCAACTACTCAGATACGGAAAACTTGAGGAAATTAAAAATGTATTAGGGTATACGACAAATTCTAACTCATACAATAGAGCGAAAAAAAAATGTGAAGGACCTGGGAGTGATAATGTCAGAGGATCTCGCCTTCAAATACCAACAACAATGTATCTACCTCATCTGCTAGGAAAATGATAGGATGGATTATGAGAACCTTCAAAACTAGGGACGCAAAGCCTATGATGATTATCTTCAAATCGCTTGTTCTCTCTAGGCTGGAATACTGCTGTTCACTAACGGCCCCCTTCAAGGCTGGAGACATTGCAGACCTGGAGAGTGTACAAAGAACTTTCACAGCACACATTAGTACGATAAGGCAAATAAATTACTGGAAACGGTTGAAGGTCCTTGATCTGTATTTCCTGGAACGCAGGCGAGAGAGTTGCATGATAATACGTATACACTTGGAAGGTCCTGTGGGGATTGGTACGAAAATCACTCCCAATGAAAGCACAAGACTCGGCAGGAGATGCAACATTCCCCCAATGAAAAGCAGGGGCGCCACGAGTACACTGAGAGACAACACCATAAGTGTCCGGGGCCCTAGACTGTTCAACTGCCTCCCAGCATACATTAGGGGGATTACCAATAGACCCCTGGCTGTCTTCAAGAAGGCACTGGATAGGCACCTAAAGTCAGTACTTGACCAACCGAGATGTGGTTCGTACGTCAGTTTGAGTGCAGCCAGCAGTAACAGTCTGGTTGATCAGACCCTGATCCACCATGAGGCCTTGTCTCAGACCAAACCGAGGGGGCGTTGACCCCTGAAACCCCCTTCAGGTAAACTCCAGGTAAACCATAATGCGACTATTTGACTCGGTTATTTTTATGCAGTGTTTATACATATATTTTATTAATGATAGATTGAGTGATTTGATTTTTGAAACATTTCTTTGTCAATTGTTGCTTTTGTTAACAGTTTGGTCAAAATTGTCTTATCTGCTTTGTCTCAGGTCAAGTTGCCATTCATTTCCTTGTGCTATTCTTTGCCTTAAAGTAAATTGACCAGTTTTTTTTTTCATTTCGCCTCAGCTCATAGTACCAGATACTGTTTCAGTTATTTTTTTTTTTTTAGTTTTTGCACAAATTTCTGCAATTGTTCCTTTGATAAAGTGAACCATTGCCTCTCCTAGTATGCACTCTGTTGCACTGAGTTTTGTGTACACTGTTTCCTTTGTTGCTGTTCTTGTTTATATCTCTAATATAATTTACATCTTTTGAGTTTATGGTATATATATATTTTCTGACAGTTTTGCGTGTTGCCATTGCTACTCTTACAAGTGGATTATTTTACATTGTAAACTTTCAATTTGCAGTTTCTTGCATTAGCAAACATTTGCTTAGAGTATCTTTCCAGTCAAAGCAAATGTCGACCTTAGTGTAAGTACATACACACTCCTCTCGGGGAGCTTAATTAAGCATCACATTTGCTTGCTTCAGTTTCACTATACCTTATTGCATATCATTGCAGCAAATTTTATTTTTACATTTGTCTGTGTTACTTTTTGACTGATCATTTTGTGCAGTTTAAGTGTCATTCAGCCAAGTGTCTAAGCACCAATGTACAGAGGTTTCAGAGTGCAGCATTTGTCTGGCTTTTACATTTTTCATCATGTATTAATTATTTACTCATGCGAACCTTGACCTATGTGGGCTGTCATTGATTTATAGACGAGTCAAGAGTAAACTGATTTCCAGTATTCTTTTTCCTTTGTTTTTTCCGATATTTTGCGTCTGAAAGGCTCCAAGGATCCCCCTTGCTGCCATTCGTCTCCTCAGGTTAGTTCGGTCGTTGATTCTCCAAATAATGCTTCTGAAGAGCATTGTTATTCTGTTTGGGGAAATTGTTACTCAGGAAGTTCAAGTTACTTGAAGCCTCTATAACTGACTTTGATGTTTCTGCAACTTACTCAGGTCCGTCATCTTTCTTGGAAGAAAGCCCAAAGCTCTTAGACAAATGGTTAAGATCAGTCGCATTTTATATCGAAGATAAACTTGATAACCCCTGCGTATGATCACTATATTTGGTATGAGCATCGCCGTCATCGCTCTGATTGAAAATGCTCAGCATAATGTCGTGCTTGACATAGTCTAGAGCAAGTAATATACGTTCTGAGGATTTTCTATCAACATACAAGTCCTGAGATTGTTTTCAATCAACATACAAGTCCTGAGAATGTGTTCTCTCACTGCAAGTGTTCATAACAGTTGCCATCAACCCACACTTACTGAGAACATTTATTATTAACACACGTACTGAGAACACTTATCAACACGTACTGAGAACACTTATCAACACGTACTGAGAACACTTATCAACACGTACTGAGAACACTTATCAACACGTACTGAGAACACTTATCAACACGTACTGAGAACACTTATCAACACGTACTGAGAACTCTTATCAACACGTACTGAGAACATTTGCTCTCAACCCAAATGCTAAGAAGTCCTATATATTACAAAGTGTCTAATTAATAAGCCTGGATAACCCAAGAATCTCAAGAAGTATTCTTATTTATATTTATGATAAGGTCCTCCTAATGGATGTCATCCACAGCAGTCGACTAACTCCTAGGTTTCTAGTTAATCCCAGGTGAAAACAAGCAGTAATGTAGAAAGAAACTTGCTTATTTGTCGAGACCTGCCGGGGAATCGAACCCGAATCCTTTCAGATGTGAGCCCAGCGACCGCAAAGAAAACCGTAGTAGGAACATCAACAATCTGAGAGTGCCTTGAGCACCTTTCCACCTGAAATCACGGGTCGTTAAAATCCTTTAGAATCTGAGGCACAATTCTTTCCTCGAGGTATAACAAGAGTTTATGGAGCAATAACTTCAGACGACAATGATCACAATTTTTGAGAGAAATGGAAGGATATAAATTTACTTAAATGAAATAAAAATGGTAAGACAGGAATCACACACACACACACACACACACACACACACACACAAACACACACACACACACACACACACACACACACACACACACACACACACACACACACACACACACACACACACGGCGGTAAAAGCAACACTGCGATCCTGTCACAAGGTTCGTAGGGTCGAGTCTCCGTCGGCCAGAGATCAGTGTTTGTGAATATTTCGCCTGCTCTTGCGAATTCCTAGCATATATATATATATATATATATATATATATATATATATATATATATATATATATATATATATATATATATATATATATATATATATAGGTAGTAGGTTGGTAGACAGCAACCACCCAGGGAGGTACTACCGTCCTGCCAGGTGACTGTGAAACAGAAACCTGAAACTGTTTTACATGATGGTAGGATTGCTGGTGTCTTTTTTCTGTCTCATAAACACGCTGGATAACAGGTATATCTAGCTACTTCTACTTACACTTTAGGTCACACTACACTGGCATACACATGCATATATATACATACACACATCTAGGTTTTTCTTCTTTTTCTTAATAGCTCTTGTTCTTTTTATTTTCTCTATTGTCCATGGGGAAGTGGAAAAGAATCTTTCCTCCGTAAGCCATGCGTGTCGTATGAGGCGACTAAGATGCCGGGAGCAATGGGCTAGTAACCCTTCTCCTGTACAAATCTACTAAAAACGAGAAGAAGAAAAACTTTATAAAATTGGGTTGTCTGAATGTGCGTGGATGTAGTGCGGATGATAAGAAAGAGATGATTGCCGATGTTATGAATGAAAAGAAGTTGGATGTCCTGGCCCTAAGCGAAACAAAGCTGAAGGGGTAGGCGAGTTTCAGTGGGGAGAAATAAATGGGATTAAGTCAGGAGTATCTGAGAGAGTTAGAGCTAAGGAAGGGGTAGCAATAATGTTGAAGGATCAGTTATGGAAGGAAAAGAGGGAATATAAATGTTAAATTCAAGGATTATGTGGATTAAAATAAGGGTCGGATGCGAAAAGTGGGTCATAATAAGCGTGTATGCACCTGGAGAAGAGAGGAGTGTAGAGTAGAGAGAGAGATTTTGGGAGATGTTAAGCGAATGTATAGGAACTTTTGAACCAAATGAGAGAGTAATTGTGGTAGGGGACCTAAATGCTAAAGTGGGAGAAACATGCAGAGAGGGTGTAGTAGGTAAGTTTGGGGTGCCAGGTGTAAATGATAATGGGAGCCCTTTGATTGAACTTTGTATAGAAAGGGTTTAGTTATAGGTAATACATATTTTAAGAAAAAGAGGATAAATAAGTATACAAGATATGATGTAGGGCGTAATGACAGTAGTTTGTTGGACTATGTATTGGTAGATAAAAGACTGTTGAGTAGACTTCAGGATGTACATGTTTATAGAGGGGCTACAGATATATCAGATCACTTTTTAGTTATAGCTACAGTGGGAGTAAAAGGTAGATGGGATACAAGGAAAATAGAATCAGTAAGTAAAAGAGAGGTGAAGGTTTATAAACTAAAAGAGGAGGCAGTTAGGGTAAGATATAAACAACTATTGGAGGATAGATGGGCTAGTGAGAGTGTAGGCAATGGGGTCGAAAATGTATGGGGTAGATTTAAAAATGTAGTGTTAGAGTGTTCAGCAGAAGTTTGTGGTTACAGGCGAGTGGGTGCGGAGGGAAGAGGAGCGATTGGTGGAATGATGATGTAAAGAGAGTAGTAAGGGAGAAAAAGTTAGCATATGAGAGGTTTTTACAAAGTAGAAGTGATGCAAGGAGGGAAGAGTATATGGAGAGAAAAAGAGAGGTTAAAAGAGTGGTGAAGCAATGTAAAAAGAGAGCAGATGAGAGAGTGGGTGAGATGTTATCAGCAAATTTTGTTGAAAATAAGAAAAAGTTTTGGAATGAGATTAATAAGTTGAGGAAGCCTAGAGAACAAATGGATTTGACAGTTAAAAATAGGAGAGGAGAGTTATTAAATGGAGAGTTAGAGGTATCGGGAAGATGGAGAGAATATTTTGAGGATTTGTTAAATGTTGATGAAGACAGGGAAGCTGTGATTTCGTGTGTAGTTCAAGGAGGAATAACATCTTGTAGGAGTGTGGAAGAGCCAGTTGTGGGTGTAGGGAAGTTCGTGAGGCAGTGGGTAGAATGAAAGGGGTAAGGCAGCTGGGATTGATGGGATAAAGATAGAAATGTTAAAAGCAGGTGGGGATATAATTTTGGAGTGGTTGGTGCTATTATTTAATAAATGTATGGAAGAGGGTAAGGTACCTAGGGATTGGCAGAGAGCGTGTATTGTTCCTTTGTATAAAGGCAAAGGGGACAAAAGAGAGTGCAAAAATTATAGGGAATAAGTCTGTTGAGTGTACCTGGTAAAGTGTATGGTAGAGTTATTATTGAAAGATTTAAGAGTAAAACAGAAAGCAGGATAGCAGATGAACAAGGGGGCTTTAGGAAAGGTAGGGGTGTGTAGACCAAGTGTTTACAGTGAAACATATAGGTGAACAGTATTTGGATAAGGGTAAAGATGTTTTTGTGGCATTTATGGATTTGGAAAAGGCGTATGATAGGGTAGATAGGGGGCAATGTGGCAGATGTTGCAGGTGTATGGAATAGGAGGAAGGTTACTGAAAGCAGTGAAGAGTTTTTATGAGGATAGTGAGGCTCAGGTTAGAGTGTGTAGGAGGGAAGGGGGACTATTTCCCAGTAAAAGTGGGCCTTAGACAAGGATGTGTGATGTCACCGTGGTTGTTCAATATATTTATAGATGGGGTTGTAAGAGAAGTGAATGCGAGGGTCTTGGCAAGAGGTGTTGGGCTAAAAGATAAAGAAGCAAATACAAAGTGGGAGTTGTCACAGTTGCTTTTTGCTGATGAGACTGTGCTTTTGGGAGATTCTGAAGAGAAGCTGCAGAGGTTGGTGGATGAATTTGGTAGGGTGTGTAAAAGAAGAAAATTGAAAGTGAATATAGGAAAGAGTAAGGTGATGAGGATAACAAAAAGAATAGGTGACGAAAGATTGGATATCAGATTGGAGGGAGAGAGTATGGAGGAGGTGAATGGGTCTATGAAGGATGAGGTGAATCATAGAATTGATGAGGGGAAAAGGGTGAGTGGAGCACTTCGGAGTCTGTGGAGACAAAGAACCTTGTCCATGGAAGTAAAGAGGGAATGTATGAGAGTATAGTTATACCAACGCTCTTATATGGGTGTGAAGCATGGGTGATGAATGTTGCAACGAGGAGAAGGCTGGAGGCAGTGGAGATGTCATGTCTGAGGTCAATGTGTGGTGTGAATATAATGCAGAGAATTCGGAGTTTGGAAATTAGGAGGAGGTGCGGATCACCAAAACGATTGTCCAGAGAGCTGAGGAGGGGTTGTTGAGGTGGTTTGGACATGTAGAGAGAATGGAACGAGACAGAGTGACTTCGAGAGTGTATAAATCTGTAGTGGAGGGAAGGCGGGGTAGGGGTCGGCCTAGGAAAGGTTGGAGGGAGGGGTAAAGGAAGTTTTGTGTGCGAGGGGCTTGGACTTCCAGCAAGCATGTGTGAGCGTATTTGATAGGAGTGAATGGAGGCATATGGTTTTAATACTTGACGTGCTGTTGGAGTGTGAGCAAAGTAACATTTATGAAGGGATTCAGGAAACCGGCAGGCCGGACTTGAGTTCTGGAGATGGGAAGTACAGTGCCGGCACTCTGAAGGAGGGTGTTAATGTTGCAGTTTTATAACTGTAGTGTAAAGCACCCTTCTGGCAAGACAGTGATGGAGTGAATGATGATGAAAGTTTTTCTTTTCGGGCCACCCTTCCTTGGTGGAATCGGCCGATGTGTTAAAAAAAATATATATATATATATATATATATATATATATATATATATATATATATATATATATATATATATATATATATATATATATATATATATATATATATCATGCCAAATAGGTAAAACTTGCTATTTTTTCTTAAATAGCAACTCTCTTACCGGATAAGGCAAGCGAAAATTTGTGCATTTGATAATTTTGCAAAAATCATTGTAAACCTTAGGGAAAAAATATATTTCATTGTTTGTTTATTATTAAATTATTGTAAATTTATCTAAAATATATTTAGTTTGATTAGGCTAATTAAAATTGCGCTTGTTATAATAAAGTTAGGTAAGTTTTCTAAGGTTCTTTAGGTAGAAAATTATTAATTTTCACATTAACATAAATGAAAAAAAATATATCTTTAAACACACAAGAGAACATTTTAGAAAGGACTTAATTTTAAATGATAGTTTTATGTACAAGACTTGAGAGTGATAACGTCTTGTCTCACATTAACAATAACAACAATATTGCTACCACGTGGTAAATGATTGGCTGTATAAATAGAAGAGATGTTGCACCAGTGACGGTGCTCCTGGAGTGCCATTTTCTCTTCAGGTTACAATGTTCCTGAATACTGACGGCCACTTTCTAGATAGATAAAACTGCGGGGCTGGAAAACGTACAGAGGACATTCACTGCCTAAATGTATTCAATAAAAAAATCTGAACTATTGGCAACGCTGGAAATTCCCTGAACTGTATGGAGCGTAGGCAAGTTAGGTAAGTCATAATTTACTTGTACACAATTCTAGCAGCACTGGTCACAAACCTGCACACCAAAATCCCTCGTATGAAAACAACAAACATGACTGACTGCGTAAAGCACCTCTGAGGGAACACAACGACTTGAGAACACTGTCAGGGAACACAGCGACTTGAGAACACTGTCAGGGAACACAGCGACTTGAGAACACTGTCAGGGAACACAGCGACTTGAGAACACTGGGGGAACACACAGACTTGAGAACACTGGGGGAACTCGTTAAATGTCAGAGGTCTACGGCTTATCTACGTCCTCCCTTCATATATACTTGGACTATACCTGGAGAGAGTTTCGGGGGCTAACGACCCCGCGGTCTGGTCTGTGACCATGCCTCGTGATGGACCAGTGCATGATCAACCAGGCTGTTACTGTTGGCCTCACATTAACCGCCAGGAAACCTCTGGCTGTCTTCTTCAGATCAATTCCTGATCAGCTGGGCTGTGGTTCGTAGGTTGTGCTGCGTGCGACCCAGACCCTGTTTGGGACTGGGTTTCGGGGTCATTGACCCCAGGAAGCATCCTTCAGGGATCCTTCAGTAGTATTGGTTACCCAATATGAGTCTGAGTCACACTATGAGTGAGTGTTAGTCACATAGTCTGAGTGTAGGTCACACAGTATAGATGTTGGGTCACAGTATAAGTGATGGTTACATAGTATGGGTAGTGTAAGTCACACAATATGAGTGTTGGTCATGGTATGAGTGTAGGTCACACAGTATGAGTGTGGGTCATAGTATGAGTGAGTGTACGTCACACAGTAAGACTGTGGGGTCACAGTATGAGTGTTGGTTAGACAGTATGAGTGCAGGTCACACAGTATGAGTGTGGGTCACAGTATAAGTGAATGTAGGTAACACAGTATGAGTGTGGGTGACACAAAGTGAGGGAAAAATAAGTATGAATGCGGATTACGCTGATTAAGATCAGGGTCACACAGTATAATGCAGCGTGGGTCACAGAACCTGATTGTGAGTTAAACAGTGTTACTGAGTGTAAGGACCTGGGAGCGATGATGTCAGAGGATCTCGCCTTCAAAGACCACAACAATGTATCTACCTCATCTGCTACGAAAATGATAGGATGGATAATGAGAACCTTCAAAACTAGGGACGCCAAGCCCATGATGATTCTCTTCAAATCGCTTGTTCTCTCTAGGTTGGAATACTGCTGTACACTAACGGCCCCCTTCAAGGCTGGAGACACTGAAGACCTGGAGAGCTTACAAAGAAATTTCACGGCACACATAAGCATGATGAGGCACCTGAATTACTAGGAACGGTTGAAGGTCCTTGATCTGTATTCCCTGGAGCGCAGGCGAGAGATACATGATAATGTTCACTTGGAAGGCCCTGGAGGAATTGGTACCAAACCTGCACACGAAAATCACTCCCTATGAAAGCAGAAGACTCGGCAAGAGATGCAACATTCCACCGATGAAAAGCAGGGGCGCCACGAGTACACTGAGAGACAACACAATAAGTGTCAGGGGCCCAAGACTGTTCAACTGCCTCCCAGCATACATAAGGGGGATTACCAATAGACCCCTGGCTGTCTTCAAGAAGGCACTGGACAGGCACCCAAAGTCAGTAACTGACCAACCGGGCAGTGGTTCGTACGTCAGTTTGCGTGCGGCCAGCAGTAACAGCCTGGTTGATCAGACCCTGATCCGCCATGAGGCCTGGTCTCAGACCGAGCCGCGGGGGCGTTGACCCCCGAAACCCTCTCCAGGTTAACTCCAGGTAGGTCACACGTTATAAGTGTAGGTCACACAGTATCAGTGTAGGTCACAAAGTATAAGTGTAGGTCACATAGTATGAGTGATCCTATATGTGTACGTCAGACTGTATGAGTGTAGGTCAGACTGTATGAGTGTAGGTCACACAGTATGAGTGTATGTCACAGAGTTTAAGTAGGTCACACAGTATAAGTGTAGGTCACACAGTATGAGTGTAGGTCACACAGTATAAGTGTAGGTCACACAGTATGAGTGTAGGTCACACAGTATAAGTGTAGGTCACACAGTATGAGTGTAGGTCACACAGTATAAGTGTAGGTCACACAGTATGAGTGTAGGTCACACAGTATAAGTGTAGGTCACACAGTATGAGTGTAGGTCACACAGTATAAGTGTAGGTCACACAGTATGAATGTAGGTCACACAGAATAAGTGTTGGTCACACAGTATAAGTGTAGGTCACACAGTATAATTGTGTGTGTGGGTATCATAGTGAGTGTGGGTATCACAGTGAGTGTGGGTATCATAGTGAGTGTGGGTATCACACAGTGTGTGTATGTTGGTATCATAGTGAGTGTGGGTATCACACAGTGTGTGTGTGTGTGTGTGTGTGGGTATCATAGTGAGTGTGGGTATCACAGTGTGTGTGTGTGTGGGTATCATAGTGAGTGTAGGTTGATACAACCAGTAGAGTTATGATCCTCTCATGACCTGAAGAGCTAAGTCCTCACTCTCTAGTGTGGTCTCATTAGTGTTCTTTACACTTCCTACCACCACCACATGACCCTTGACCTTAGCGTCATGACCTTCCACCTTACCATTATAACCTTTAACCTTTGACTTTATTTCCCTTGTTTCTCGTCACAAAAAAAAATACATACCACGGGTGGGGTTAGAACCCGCGATCAGAGTCTCAAAACTCCAAACCGACGCTACCTTCAATAAGATGCATACTACTAGCTGGCTGGCCCAGTGGCTAACGCGTCGGTCTGGAGTTTTGAGACTTTCTGATCGCGGGTTCTAACCCCACCCGTGGTATGGCTTGTTTGCAATCGTGTCATTACGATTTCGCGAGTTTTCGTTACCATTCATAGAAGGCAGGTCTCGTGCTCTATTCTGGTGGGCAGCCGCACTCCACGGGAATATAGCAGGGTCAGGTAGGCCATCATGGGAAGTAAAGCCAACTAGATATAGTTTAGTGGTTGTGTGATCCGAGAAAGGTATCCCCATATTGCATTACCCCAGGACGGCTCCCGTACGTCGATGAACGTGAAAAATACAGTACCGGAAAATACAGTATATACATGCATACTTAATCTTAAATACTACTTGTAATTCTAGCTTAAATAAAAACATGAATTTATTTTTTGCCTGTGTTGGTCTCCATTTACCTCTTTTTGAAGAGGAAACTAAGAAAATTTAAATGCTGATTTTCATGAGATAATTTCTGAGTGCCTCGTCTAATTGTCTTCAACTTTAGTGCTGGTAGTTTGACCATTTAAATTCTAACTAACTTCAAACTGTGCTGGTGAATTTTAGGATATAGTTTCCCTCTGATATAACAGGACATTTCCTCTTTAGCTTGGCTTTGAATTTGATGTAGGGCTTTAAATGTCCAAATTTCCCACTTTCATTGCAGAAAATGGGATATTAGTGTCCATGTGATAAACTGCGAATTTCAAATCTGATTCACTTAAAAAGTTGAACGCTGGTATTTAACTACATTTTCGACTTATGCCACACTCTGTACTAATCTTTTGACATGCATCGACGTACGGGAGCCGTCCTGGGGTAATGCAGTATGGGGATACCTTTGTCGGATCACACAACCACTCATTTAGTTGGCTTTACTTCCCATGATGGCCTACCTGACCCTGCTCTATTCCAGTGGAGCGCGGCTGCCCACCAGAACAGAGCAAAACTTGTTTTTCCTACATATCTGTGACCTGCTTTCCATGAATGGTAAAGAGAACAAGGGAAATAAAAAAGTTAAAGGACAAGGGTCATAATGGTAAGGTGATGTGGATAAGATCAAGGGTGGTGGTGGTAGGAAGCGTAAAGAGTAGCCACCTCAGACTTTGTTTACTGTTACTATTTGTTAGGAAGCTTTAGATTAGAGATGTATTGGATGTGAAAATTTAGATATCCGCGGATGCAGATGGGTTTGAGGATGTCTTAATTATTTTGCGGATGCGGATGTAAGAAATTGTGCGGATGTTATGCGGATGCGGATGCGCATATCCAATACATCACTACTATAGATCCGTCTACCAACTATTCTCCTTATTCCTTTATCAAGCATTTTGTACGCAATTACACCATGATTGCACTCGTCAAAGGTTTTTGCAAAGACTGTGAATACTACATTTGCATTTAGTTTATCCTCTAGAGCATCCAAGACCTTGACATAGTGGTCCAGTAATTGGGAGAGGCAGGAGCGGGCTGATCTAAACCCATGTTTCCCTGGGTTGTGTATCTGATGAGTATCTAGATGGGTGACGTTCTTGCTTCTTAGTACCCTGGCAAAGATTTTTATGATATAGGACGTTAGCATTATTTGTCTGTAATTCTTTGCCATTGCTTTACTTTCCCCTTTGTGGAATGGGGCGATGTCTGTTGTTTTAAGTGAGTGTGGGATGACCCCTGTGCCTATGCTCCCTTTCCATAGGCTACTAAAGGCACGTGACAGGGGTTTCTTGCAGTTCCTGATGAATATGGAATTCCCAGAGTCAGGGCCTGGGCAGAGTACATAGGCATGTCAGTTATTGCATTTTCGAAGTCTTGTGCTGTTAGAATATTAGAGATGTTTGAATTGACCAGATTGTGAGTCTCGGTCATTAAAAATTCCTTTAGGCTGTCGACTCTTAGTCTGCTTAGCGGATCACTAAACACCGAGTCATATTCGGCCTTAAGTATCTCACTCATTTTCTTGTTGTCATCTGTGTAGGTCCCATCTCGTCTAAGTAGGTGTCCAATACTGGATGTTGTTTTCACCTTAGATTTGGCATAAGAAAATAAATATTCTGGGTTCATTTCAATTTCATTTATGGCTTTTAGTTCTTTCTGAGTTTCTTGTCTCCTGTATGATTCCTTAAGCTTAAGTTCAATATTTGTTATTTCTCTGCCCAATGCCTCCTTTCGTATTTCAGAAATACTGGCCTCTTTCAGTAGCTCTTGTGATTTGTTTGCCTTCGCCTGTATAGGGAGCATCTCTCTCTTTCTAGTTTACATCTTCTCTTCCTTTTTCTTAAAAGAATAAGCCTTGAACATACCAATCCCATAGATTTCGAAAAAGAAACTGAAATCATGCCCACTTTTAGGGAAATGGGGCAAGCTAAGTCAAAAGATGTGAACTGTAGATGGCACGTAGCTTGAATAACAACTCTCGCCCTCGCAGCCGCCTCCAAGGACGTGTCTTGAGGAGTTATCGTATGCACTCACTCAGGGCTGTGTGAAAAAAATAAGATTTATATGTGATTACCCCAAAGGTGTGTTGTCAGTATTTCATTCAATAACTGAATACTGACGAATGATCTTACTTTTGTGGGCTCAATGGCCCGCTTATAACAGGTTAATATGGTACCATCAAATAACACATAATCCAGCTATCCGCTGCACAGACGACCTAACAAGTATCATGGATTATTAGACGTACCTGGGTATATGTAGCTGACCCATAAGTTCCCTGGTTTGAGTCAGGGATGTAACCCGGTATCGATGTCTTGATTGAAGAATAGTCTTTTGATGAATGTCGCACGTCCTTCTCTCAGTCTGGAAAGTTGTAACACCCGCACTGTCACTATACGTTCTTCAATACTTGTCTATTTGTTCATCTCAGATTTATTCCAATCTGACCCATGACGCCTCTCGCCGCCCTGGCTTGCCCTGGGCGGCTCCCGCGACACAAAAGAGGTGATGATTCAAGCATGTTTCCTCTCCTTGACAGACTTCAACAAGAAGCCATGCAGGATGCTGTATTCTTTTTGTCTGGGCATAGAGGATAGTTCATTTTAGCATTAACTTGTAAATAAATGGGTGCAGGATTTTCCTTAATTTTCCTGCCACGATAAGAGAGTAAGTTTCTCTCATTAACCCACACATGTTTGCAACTCTGGTCTCTTGCAAGAGAGTGTGCATGACTTGTGACACACGCTGATCATATGCTTCCAATTACAGTGTTGATGCGGAAGCAACGCTATTCTCAGGTTTGCCAGGCGCCCATATGCTGCAACAGTTATCTGGTTGATGTGTGCTTCCGGAGACGTGCTCGGTGTTATACTCACCCCAAGATCTTTCTTCTTGAACGAGGTTTGCAGTCTTTGACCACCTAGCATATACTCTGTCTGCGGTCTTCCTTGCCCTTCCCCAATCTTCATGACTTTGCATTTAACGGGGTTAAATTCGAGAAGCAAGGTGTGTGTGTACTCACTTAATTGTACTCACCTAATTGTGGTTGCAGGGGTTGAGACTCAGCTCCTGGCCCCGCCTCTTCGCTGTCCGCTACTGGTCTCTGCTCTCCCTGCTCCATGAGCTTTATCATACCTCGTCTTAAAACTATGTATGGTTCCTGCCTCCACTATATCTTTCTCTAGACTATTCCACTTCCTGACTACTCTGTGGCTGAAGAAATGCTTCCTAACATCCCTTTGACTCATCTGAGTCTTCAGCTTCCAGTTGTGTCCCCTTGTTTCTGTGTTCCCTCTCTGGAACATCCTGTCAATGTCTACCTTGTCGATTCCCCGCAGTATTTTGTATATCGTTATCATGTCTCCTCTGACCCTTCTTTCCTCCAGTGTTGTTAGTCCTATTTCCCTCAACCTTTCTTCATAGGACAGACCCCTGAGTTGTGGAACTAACCTTGTCGCAAACCTTTGCACTTTCTCTAGATTCTATATGTGCTTGACCAAGTGTGGGTTCCAGACTGGTGCTGAATATTCTAGTATGGGCCTGACGTACACGGTGTACAGTGTCTTGAACGATTCCTTGTTAAGGTAACGGAACGCTAATCTTAGGTTTGCCAGTCGCCCATATGCTGCCGCCGTTATCTGGTTGATGTGTGCCTCCGGAGACGTGCTTGGCGTTATACTCACCCCAAGGTCTTTCTCCTTTGCCGAAGTTTGTAGCCTTTATCCGCCTAGCCTGTACTCTGTCAGCGGTCTTCTTTGCCCTTCTCCGATCTTCATGACTTTGCATTTGGTGGGATTGAATTCGAGAAGCCAGTTGCTAGACCAGATGTCAAGCTTGTCCAGGTCTGTTTGAAGTCCTGCTTGGTCCTCTTCCGATGTGATTCTCCTCATTAATTTCACATCATCTGTGAACAGAGACACTTCTGAGTCTATCCCATCCGTCATGTCGTTTACATATACCAAGAATAACACTGGTCCTAGGACCAGCGGCGTACCTGCGGTACGCCGCTCGTCACAGGCGCCCACTGTGATACCTCATCTCGCACCATGACCCGTTGTTGCCTCCCTGTGAGGTATTCACTGATCCATTCCAGTGCCCTTCCTGTTATACATGCTTGTTCTTCCAACTTCTTTACTAATCTCATGTGAGGAACTGTGTCAAAGGCCTTCCTGCAGTCCAGGAAAATGCAATCAACCCACCGTTCTCTCTCTTGCCTTACCTCTGTTACTTTATCATAGAACTCTAGGAGGTTTGTTACACAGGATTTGCCTTCCCGGAATCCGTGCTGTCTGGTGTTTATTATCCTGTTCAGCTCGAGGTGCTCCACCATTCTTTTCCTGATGATTTTCTCCAGGACTTTGCACACTATACATGTAAGTGACACCGGTCTATAGTTTAGTGCCTCTTTTCTGTCTCCTTTTTGTTTTTTTGTTTTGTGTGTGTGTGTGTGTGTGTGTGTGTGTGTGTGTGTGTATGTATGTGTGTGTGTGTGTGTCTGTCTGTCTGTGTGTCTGTCTGTCTGTCTGTGTGTCTGTGTGTGTGTGTGTGTATATATACTCGGGCAGCAAGTGAGAGTCTGACACCAGCCAGGGGTATAAAAGTAAGATCAATTCAGTTATAGTCAACCTCTCACCCAATTGGTTAATGTATAAACTTGACAGCTAATCAGCATGGCTAGGTGTGTAGGTAAATGGTTTAGAGAACTAACAAGTTGATAAATTAGACACATATGCAACACTTGGGTATCTTCATTGAGAAAACGTTTCGCCACACAGTGGCTTCATCAGTCCTATACAAAAGAGAATTGTGAAGATCAGAAGGAGTTTGAGGTAATTAGTCCCTCAGCCTGGAGTCGATATAATCGATCCATCAATTTGATAAGAATACAGCATATGTGCGAAGAAGGAACCTATATACTGCAGACAGGTGAGGTGAAGCAGTCGCAGAAGTTGTTGGACAAATCTACAGATGGAAGTGGGTCAGGCCTAACTATAGGCTGAGTCACTGCTCCAGGAAGGGACAGCAGAGCTAAAAAAAAATATTCGGCACTTGCGGGCTGTAGGAATGTCCCCTCACCAAAAATATCCTTATGCATTGCACATAATTTTAATGTAGATCCCATAGTAAATTAGCTAACCTAAGCCTAACCAGTAACACAATATACATATAAATGCAATAAATATAACCTAGGTTAACAAGCACTGGAGAGGAAGTACTCCATAATATTTGCCTTCCATGAGATGCGCTTGATCGTTATGTTGTTGGCTGGAACAAATACACGAGTGAACTCAGTGCTGAACAAATACACGAGTGTATTTGTTCCACACTGAGTTCACGTTGCCAGATTATGATCACTGAATACCTGTTCTACATGCTGAGACGATCACACATACACATCGAAGTGCACTTCAGTGCTAAGATAAGAGCTAGGCCTATTTTTTGATGGTTTAGTAGGCCCGTTGATGTGGCTTAAGTTTGACCAGTAAAAAAGGAAACAGGATGGAGAACTCTCTCCTGGAAGTGTGAAGAGAAGCTGTGTTATATCTCTGGTCACAAACATCAACCTGCTGGGAAAGTTACCTTGAATAATCTGATGATGATAAAACAGGAGCTGTACACAGCAATCTTTTTATTTTCTGAAGAGACTCCTGGAAACTACATGACCACCTAAATGAAACCGTCCTAAAATTCCTCAAAATTTGTAAAGGAATTTTGTTCTATCCTGTGGGTTTGTTTATTCTGCCTGGCCAAATTATTAGCTGCCATAGCTATTACCTTCATTTTTCCCATCATGTGACCTAACAAGGTGATCGGGGATTTAACAAAAGTGGATTTACTGTAGGATCAGGACAACGTTTGGAAGTATTCGTCATGACTGATTAACAGTACTGTGTCTTTCATAATAAACTCACCTGACACACCAACATATAGGTACCCAGTAAAGTGTTTGCATCTTATAAGAATCCTACGAGTTGATACTGCAATAACAGCCCCACCAAAAGATGTCTTTAGGCCTGGGAAGTGCCACTTCTCGTAAAAGTGAACAGTGAGCTCCAGTATCCCTGGACTCTGAAGTGTCACCTGGCTTTCCCTACAGAAGGTGCCATGCAGGAATCTATTTCGTTCTGGGAATCGGGAATACTTATGAATAGGAAAATGGATTTACCCGACCTACCACATGCGGAAGACTGTTTTGGAGTTTGAAGTAATGCGTGATAAGATGTCCGGGTTAATGACAAGGGAGGCGGGGCTCTTAAGTCCCTACGAGTACCTGCCTGGTCTTCAGAGGTCTGTCGTGGTCCAATCACAGTTTTTGACTTCATTGCATTCCACCAGCAGATCTCTCTCCCCGATATCCTGTTGGGAAGACATTTTAAAGGCCCTCTCGCTCGAGTAAGGATTATCCTTAAAGGAGTACATGTATAATATACATTACCAACAAGATGAAGGATCAGACACATGTTCAACATCCGTCTTTGCTACACGTCCCTCATCTGACGCTGGTATATAAGCGCCAATCTTCATGCCTGTGCTTTATATTCTTCACAAGTACGATACTTTTTACCATCTTTAAGGCTGATTACCTCATCTTTTGTATAAAGTTCTACTATCTTCCAATTATGTCCTTGAATTTGTATTGATAAAGCCACTGGATGGCGAAACGTCTACAATAAAGATACCCAGATGTTTCACATGTGTCTATTAAAGGTGTCTGCCAGTTATGTTACCTCCAGAACTAAAGTCAACTTATAATCCTCCATGAAGACCCTCACCTCCTAGCCAACCGATTCCGGAAAATTTTCCATTATAATTAATAGCAGGAGTCACTAAAGTTCGAGACTCCGGCTGATTTATACCACTTGGTGATGATCTTTGTCTGGAGCCAAGTAAAATCTACATATGATTGCCCTGGTTGATGCCTAGTCGGTTAAGGAATGTAATATATGCAGCCAGCACTGAAGTCTGCGCAACACCGTAATTAGAAAATTGTTCATCAGCCAAGCATTAAGCAGATTCCTGCGCTTCACAATACAATGCTTTGTGAACAAGTGATCAATATTGTTCGACTGGCCATTGAAGAGTTCGAGTCTGATTTTTGAACATTTTAAATTAATACCATTAAACAATTTTACGTTTAGCTCTTCAGAACGGCTTCAATATTTAATAGATGATGCATTTTAGGGCCAGGATATGACCCATTAAGTTTCGTGGGCGTTCTGTAAAATTTGGTACAAAAAAACAGTAAATAAAATTTTGAATCCATGCCAGAACTGAAGAATGACTCGTCTGATCGACTCCAAATTTTCACCACTAGTGTGACTTCCTGCCCACAAGGTCACACTCACGCCAGTTTTCGAATTTCAATGAATAAACAGTGACAATTTTATTATTCAATAACTACAGAATTTTTCTTCTGATTTCCTTCAAAATATTATTGACGATGTATTTAAAAAGAAGAATAATGTCCCTAAATTTAGTTCCAGGTGAAGATTTGAAATTTTACTGAAAGTTAAAAAACTTGGAATATTTGGACTCAGAACAATTACTGGAGAATAAATTTTTTGGTCGGCTTGAAACTTTTACCATTACTGAGCTTCATTACAATACAGCTTGTCACTCATTTTAAGCCGTATAAATTTCAATTTGCCAGTTTTATAGAGCTAATTCTTTCCCTTGTAATACCTAAATAATGTTTTTTCTAATAAGTTTCAAATCCTAAATGCCGGTTCATCTTAACATTAAATATTTTTGTATTAATTTTGGGCTGAGGTTGGCACTGTGCCATTTTTTTGTGCGAATTTGATCAAAACTGGATTTTTTTTTTTAATATCAAAATCAAATATTTCTCTTTCGAGGATTTTTTTTAATATCAAACTCAAATATTTCTCTTTCGAGATTGTAGATAAATTTAAATAGATTGCAAATGAAAGAAGTAAACTGAAAAAACAAAACAGTTTTATGGTTTTAAGTTTAACAAGGGAAGACTTTCGTACTTTTCGACACATTATTATCAACACTTCAGTTTTTTTTTTTTTTAAACATTATTTACTCCAGAACAATTTGATCTTTTTCAAATTTTCATTGTCTGAGTAATGTATCAGAGTACATGAGTACTGAGTACATGCACAGGCAACAGTGGCCAGACTCGTGAGACTGAGTACATGCACAGGTGACAGTGGCCAGACTCGTGAGACTGAGTACATGCACAGGTGACTGTGGCCAGACTCGTGAGACTGAGTACATGCACAGGTGACTGTGGCCAGACTCGTGAGACTGAGTACATGCACAGGTGACAGTGGCCAGACTCGTGAGACTGAGTACATGCACAGGTGACAGTAGCCAGACTCGTGAGACTGAGTACATGCACAGGTGACAGTGGCCAGACTCGTGAGACTGAGTACATGCACAGGTGACAGTGGCCAGACTCGTGAGACTGAGTACATGCACAGGTGACAGTGGCCAGACTCGTGAGACTGAGTACATGCACAGGTGACAGTGGTCAGACTCGTGAGACTGAGTACATGCACAGGTGACAGTGGTCAGACTCGTGAGACTGAGTACATGCACAGGTGACCTGTGCAAAATGCTACATACATCATTCATAAATTGTTTTTATGTGACAGGTGGAAACATTATTATAATAATCTAGATGGAAACGCTAAACCCGTAGGGTTATACAGCTTCTGTGGTGAAGAACTGAAACACAGATCCAATTCCCTAGAGCAAGAGCCCCTCACCAGCATCAAGGAATCTTCCTTGATGGGGGAACGTTCACTGCCGCCGGTGAGGGGCTCTTGATCTAGGGAATTGGATCTGTTCAGGTGGAGACAGTCTCCTCTGGTCGCCTTCGAAATTTCAACACTGGTGTGTCCTACTTAGAAGGTTGGTATATTTAATTGAGTCTATAGATGCCATTCCGCCATTTTTTGACATCGAAATGTTATATAATTATTTTATCCTATTGTATTGTTTTGCCTTGGTGCTGGTAAGGAGCTCTTCATCCAAGGAATTGGCTTTATGGTTGCCCTTGCTTGAATCTAATTTAAATGCCTTCCATTTCACAGGCGCTATATGACTCCTAAGGGTTTAGAGCGTTCCTCTGGTTAAAATATATCAATTATAAACGACATGAGTCTTCACTGGATGGAACCATATATGTGGTTTGATTGTGTACACATTTTTTTTTGGATCCTCTGCAAAAACTTGAAAACAAATCTGGTCAACTTTAAACTTTAAGAGCTGATGAGTTTTCCTCAAATGAAACTGTAAATACACAGATAATCCGAACATGGGAGAGAGAAGCTTTTGACGTCGCTTGAGTCCGACTTGGACCATTTACAAGTCACACTAACACAAGGATAAGGGAGCGGCTTACTTGAGCATTGGTCCAGTCAGGGTATTGTGCCTTTTTGGGTTTTTTTCGAGACTGTATCTTGATATTATTTTGCGTAGTTCAGTTGTACCGGAAGTAAAGTTGTGTTGAGGGAGCAGCGTAGCAGTGCAGGTGCCTGTTGTATAGGACTGTGAACTGTGTACAGGAAAGCACTTGTAAACAGACTGTTACCAGATCTACCAAGGTCAGGAGATATTATTACTATATTGTCGTGTCAATATTTTTGGTCAGTTGTCATTTCTAGCTGGAGCTAGAAATGAGAACTGGTGTGTAGGTAATGTTATGGTAATAGTTGGGTCGGGAATGGTGGAACTCCACATGCAGTCACCTCCTGGTGCAGAGTTCTGGGTTAATGCGTCAATATATTACTTTGATATTGGCAAAAACAGACAAGAACCGCAGACATTCAAAGTGGTTAAATGATTTATTTTCTTGTATTATTTTGAGATCGGCGGCGGCTGAACATATTGTATGTCTCGAGGATTTGAACCTGGATTTTCCCTCAAGGAAGGTTCCTTGACGTTCGTGAGGGGCTCTTGATCTAGGGAAATGGATCTGTGCTCCAGTTCCCTGAATTAAGCCTGAATACTTTCCACATCCCCCCCCCCACATGCGCTTCATAATCCTACGGATTTAGCGCTCCCCCTTCATTATAATAAGAATAATAATGAACCTGATTTTAAAATACATCATAAGAATGCTATTACCTGTTATAAAAGTGAAGTCCAATGAAATTCTAGTTTAATGTTTTTTAAATGAGAAATTTGAGTTTTTGAATAATATTTCATCCCACATTCGGTATTATAAGATATTACAGCAGATATTATTCTACACTTCAACGAAATATCATGGAATGGCCTCTTGCTAAGCATCATGCGCTACATATTCCAAAATTGTGTTCTGCTTTGTTTAATCTTGACAATTTTATTGACCAGAATTTTATTCATAATTTTAAAGATTTTTTTTTTTAAATACAGAATGTTCTTTGTCATACGAACAATTTAACTTTATGCTGTAGAAATGTATGCGTGGGTTACGTTTGTGCGGGACCTGTTCGTGTGTGGTATTGTCACCTCTGTGTCACGTATCACCGCTTCTTTTGCCTCTTCTTCCTATTCTTCTGAAGATGTGTAAATACATGAAAGCGCTCAGGTTTTAATTCACATTTTCACTGGCATTTTTTCATATTTGCAATCACGCATTTTATTATGATTTCTTTCGTTATCGCAGATGTTTGGGTCTGAAACTAACTCCAAGATAACTATCTGGGATGCAGAACTTTGCTTCTAAAACCAATTCTAATGCAAAGTTTACTTGTAAAATTTGAAAAGAAAAACATTCTGATTTCCTTTTTTCTGGTTTCAGCTCGCCGGCTGCAGCGGAAAATAATATCGCAGATCTCCGACATTTTACTCAGTTAGTTTTGGTAGGCGCGCCACTTTAGGCACTCTTACAAAACGGAAATCGAAAAAAGTGTATAAACGCTCCGCCCTGTTACACAGTGTGAGTGTTACACAGTGTGAGTGTTACACAGTGTGAGTGTTACACAGTGTGAGTGTTACACAGTGCGTGTTGGGAGGACTATGAGTGTTATACAGTGCGTGTTGGGAGGACTATGAGTGTTACACAGTGCGTGTTGGGAGGACAGTATGAGTGCTATACAGTGCGTGTTGGGAGGACTATGAGTGTTACACAGTGCGTGTTGGGAGGACAGTGTGAGTGCTATACAGTGCGTGTTGGGAGGACAGTATGAGTGCTATACAGTGTGTGTTGGGAGGACTATGAGTGTTACACAGTGCGTGTTGGGAGGACAGTATGAGTGCTATACAGTGCGTGTTGGGAGGACAGTATGAGTGTTACACAGTGCGTGTTGGGAGGACAGTATGAGTGTTACACAGTGCGTGTTGGGAGGACTATGAGTGTTACATAGTGCGTGTTGGGAGGACAGTATGAGTGTTACACAGTGCGTGTTGGGAGGACAGTATGAGTGCTATACAGTGCGTGTTGGGAGGACAGTATGAGTGCTATACAGTGCGTGTTGGGAGGACAGTATGAGTGCTATACAGTGCGTGTTGGGAGGACAGTATGAGTGTTACACAGTGCGTGTTGGGAGGACAGTATGAGTGCTATACAGTGCGTGTTGGGAGGACAGTATGAGTGTTACATAGTGCGTGTTGGGAGGACAGTATGAGTGTTACATAGTGCGTGTTGGGAGGACAGTATGAGTGTTACATAGTGCGTGTTGGGAGGACAGTATGAGTGTTACACAGTGCGTGTTGGGAGAACTATGAGTGTTACCCAGTGCGTGTGATGAGGACAGTATGTGTTACAATCTATTAGTGAATGTCACACCAGGTTAGTGCAGGTCACACCAGGTAAGTGCAGGTCACACCAGGTAAGTGCAGGTCACACCAGGTAAGTGCAGGTCACACCAGGTAAGTGCAGGTCACACCAGGTAAGTGCAGGTCACACCAGGTAAGTGCAGGTCACACCAGGTAGGTGCAGGTCACACCAGGTAGGTGCAGGTCACACCAGGTAGGTGTAGGTCACACCAGGTAAGTGTAGGTCACACTAGGTAAGTGTAGATCACACTAGGTAAGTGTAGGTCACACCAGGTAAGTGTAGGTCACACCAGGTAAGTGTAGGTCACACCAGGTAAGTGTAGGTCACACCAGGTAAGTGTAGGTCACACCAGGTAAGTGTAGGTCACACCAGGTAAGTGTAGTTCATACCAGGTAAGTGTAGGTCACACCAGGTAAGTGTAGGTCACACCAGGTAAGTGTAGGTCACACCAGGTAAGTGTAGGTCACACCAGGTAAGTGTGGGTCACACCAGGTAGGTGTGGGTCACACCAGGTAGGTGTGGGTCACACCAGGTAGGTGTGGGTCACACCAGGTAGGTGTGGGTCACACCAGGTAGGTGTGGGACACACCAGGTAGGTGTGGGTCACACCAGGTGAGTGTGGTTCACACCAGGTAGTGTGGTTCACACCAGGTAGGTGTGGGTCACACCAGGAAGGTGTGGGTCACACCAGGTAGGTGTGGGTCACACCAGGTGAGTGTGGTTCACACCAGGTAGGTGTGGGTCACACCAGGTGTGGGTCACACCAGGTGAGTGTGGTTCACACCAGGTAGGTGTGGGTCACACCAGGTATGTGTGAGTGTTCACACCAGGAGGTGTGGGTCACACCAGGTAGGTGTGGGCACACCAGGTGAGGGTTGTAGGTGTCACACCAGGTAGGTGTGGGTCACACCAGGTGTGGGTCACACCAGGTGAGTGTAGTTCACACAAGGTAGGTGTGGGCTGCACCAGGTATGTGTGGGTCACACCAGGTATGTGTGGGTCACACCAGGTATGTGTGGGTCACACCAGGTAGGTGTGGGTCACACCAGGTAGGTGTGGGTCACACCAGGTAGTGTGGGTCACACCAGGTAGTGTGGGTCACACCAGGTAGGTGTGGGTCACACCAGGGTGGGTCACCCAGGTAGGTGTGGTCACACCAGGTAGTGTGGGTCACACCAGGTAGTGTGGGTCACACCAGGTGGTGTGGGTCACACCAGGTAGGTGTGGGTCACACCAGGTGTGGGTCACACCAGGAAGGTGGTGGGTCACACCAGGTGAGTGTGGGTCACACCAGGTAGGTGTGGGTCACACCAGGTGAGTGTGGGTCACACCAGGTAGGTGTGGGTCACACCAGGTAGGTGTGGGACACACCAGGTGATTGTGGTTTACACCAGGTAGGTGTGGGTCACACCAGGTGAGTGTGGTCACACCAGGTAGGTGTGGGTCACACCAGGTAGTGTGGGTCACACCAGGTATGTGTGGGTCACACCAGGTATGTGTGGGTCACACCAGGTGGTGTGGGTCACACCAGGTAGTGTGGGCCAGCACCAGGTATGTGGGTCACACCAGGTATGTGTGGGTCACACCAGGTATGTGTGGGTCACACCAGGTATGTGTGGGTCACACCAGGTAGGTGTAGGCCGCACCAGGTATGTGTGGGTCACACCAGGTATGTGTGGGTCACACCAGGTAGTGTGGGTCACACCAGGTAGGTGTGGGTCACACCAGGTAAGTGTGGGTCACACCAGGTGAGTGTGGGTCATACCAGGTGAGTGTGGGTCGCACCAGGTGGTGTGGGTCACACCAGGTGAGTGTGGGTCACACCAGGTGAGTGTGGGTCACACCAGGTGGTGTGGGTCACACCAGGTGTGTGTGGGTCACACCAGGTGAGTGTGGGTCACACCAGGTGAGTGTGGGTCACACCAGGTGAGTGGTCACACCAGGTGAGTGTGGGTCACACCAGGTGAGTGTGGGTCACACCAGGTGAGTGTGGGTCACACAGGTGTGTGGGTCACACCAGTGATGGGTCACACCAGGTAGTGTGGGTCACACCAGGTGAGTGTGGGTCACACCAGGTGAGTGTGGGTCACACCAGGTGAGTGTGGGTCACACCAGGTGGTCACACAGTGTGGGTCACACCAGGTGTGTGGGTAAAGGTGTGGGTCACACCAGGTGTGTCACCAGGTGTGGGTCACACCAGGTGTGTGGGTCACACCAGGTGTGTGGGTCACACCAGGTTTGTGGGTCACACCAGGTGAGTGTGGGTCACACCAGGTGAGTGTGGGTCACACCAGGTGAGTGTGGGTCACACCAGGTGTGAGATTCACAACAGGTAGGTGGGGTTCACACCAGGTGTGTGGGTCACACCAGGTGTGTGGGGTTCACACCAGGTGTGGGTCACACCAGGTGTGGGTCACACCAGGTGAGTGTGGGTCACACTTAACTACGCTCTTTAATGACACCTAGAGTTCGCTTAAGAAATAATTGGTGCAGCTAACTGGTTAATATCTCTCCAGACGTACAATATCGACACCCACAGATTCACCTCCGTCCTTGCTAGCGCGCTGAGCTCACACGGTACGGGTGGAAACATTAGGACGTGTTTCTTCAAGACACCTGCTGTCTCTGTTCACCTAGGTATCTGGGTGTTAGTCGACTGGTGTGGGTCACATCCTGGGACAAAGCTGGCCTAATTTGCCCGACTTGCTCTGTATAACAAGGTGCTTTCTGTATAGTAGTACGTAATTGATGTCAGCTAGGTCTCTGTTCCTTGTACATTAGCATTATTATTATTAGCCCTTGTGTTGATGTAAACATTGGCCCTTATATACCGAGAACGTGCGTCCTCACTCCTGCTGCATGACGTCACGCCTAATTGGCATCCCCTAAGAAATACCAATTTTTATTTCGCTGTTAACTCGATAGCGTCTCATCCAATCACCTTCAAATTTCCTAGTCTTGTGCACAGTAACGATGACTAAATCCGTGGAACAAGTGGCACATTCACGTGCGCAGTGACAGAGTTACTGAACCCTTTCCCAGTAGCTTATAATGGCCCCGATAATTTTCATAACTTGTAGTGGAGCAACTTTAAACGTTCGACAATTGTGCCAAAAAATCGACAACAGCGGAGAAAGAAATTCAGATGTGTAAGCTCTTCCCAAGGCACGACCACGACACACATAAGACGACGACGACGACGAACGACGCTCCCCATCTCGGGGAGCCACTGCAAGACTGAAGAAAGAAGACGAACGACGCCCCCTCCCGGGGGCCCACTGCCGGGTCACCAACTGGATCAGACCCACGCCGGGACAATACCGGTGAGCCACATCGAACCGAAATGTGTAGCAGCAGTTTTGACCATTTTATGTGTAAAATAGTGAGACAATTTTACTCCATTTAAATCACGGTAAATACTTTTCAGTTTAGCTCTTCTGAACGACTGTAATATTTAATGACTGATGCAGCTTAGGCCCAGGATAGTACCTATTAAGTTTCGTTTATGTGTAGGAAAATTTGTTGATGTAGTTAAAGAATAAAAAATAAACTTGGAATCATAAGGACATAAGAAAGAAGGAGCACTGCAGCAGGCCTACTGTCCCATGCAAATCGTTGGAATCTGTGCCATAACTGAAGAATGACTCGTCCATTCATCTTCAAACTTTCCCCACTGGTGTGGTTTCCCCAACACAAGGCTCACATTGCTCTTTGGTGCCTTAATTAAGTCTAAATTTTCCAATTTTATTAAGAAGGCTTCTTCCGACTGGCGTCAAAATATTGTTGACGATGCATTCTATAAAACGGATCATGATCCATAAATGTCGTCCAAGTTGATGCAACTCTGAAATTTTGCTGATATTTTAATGCCTTTTCGTAGACAGAGTTGCTGGCACACAGCCTATTTACGAGAGCGCAATACAGAGGGCAGACACTGGGCCTCACTAATACGCTGTCCTCGTGGCGAGCACTGGGCCTCACTAATACGCTGTCCTCGTGGCGAACACTTGGCCTCACTAATACGCTGTCCTCGTGGCGAGCACTCGGCCTCACTAATACGCAGCCTACCGAGAGACAGCAACACCTCTGGAGCCTGGATCTGGGCTGTCCTGACTCGCGTCTGCCTGGTGGAACCCATAGTCAAAATAATCTACGCTCTAATCTACAAGAATTTAAGTACAGTGCAAATTTTAGTTTGCCACTTATGTTAAGGAAATTCTTTCCCATGAAATACCTAAAGAATGCATCTTCTGACCGGCTTCAAACTCTAAATAGTGGCACTCTTATTTGAAAGTATTTTTCTTTATATAACTTTTTGGGATGTATTGGTGTCACTGATTTTTTTCAAAGCAGATTTACTTAAAAAATAAAAATAAAATATTTTCTTACAGGGTTGTAAAGAATTTTAAATAAAATTTGTGAAATGAAAATTGGAAAAAAAAATCTGAATTCGCGTTTTTATGGCGTTTTAAAAGTTTAACAAGGGGAGACTTTCCTATTTTCGATACGTTCTCAGCAGATTTTCTTTCTGTACTTTCTCCAAAAAATTGTTTACTTTTCGATAACGCTTTTTTCTTTGAGTTTCAATTGTACCTAAGGTAAGATTCATAGGCCTATCCATGATGTAACCTAGGTCATTCTCTGATTTTTTTTTTCCATGCGATAAGTGGACATGGGCTCCTCTGATCGGCTCTAGATTTTCAACTCTCCTGAATCCTACCTAGAAAGTTGGTTTATTTAATCATGAAATGGTATAGTATTATTTTTATGTATTTACATTATCTTGCCTTGGAAAAATAAACACATAAGCAGTATAATGTGATCCTTTATTGACAACATTTCGCCCACGCAGTGGGCTTTATCGAGTCACAAACAGATCTACCTGGATAAAAGATACATGAGTATTTATAGGATTTAGTCAGGTGGAGAATGTTGGGTCAGGTGGGAAAGCTGGGTCAGGTGGAGAATGGTCAGGTGGAGAATGCTGGGTCAGGTGGAGAATGTTGGGTCAGGTGGAGAATGTTGGGTCAGGTGGAGAATGCTGGGTCAGGTGGAGAATGCTGCATGTGACAGTCACATGTTCTTCGATCTGCCTATAACATCTGTGTGTTCTGAAGAACACTGCATAAAAGTGGTTTGTGTTATATACACTAAGCTTACACAAAGCTTTCTAACAGTACCTTCTGTCTTAAATGCTGGTCAGTCTTAGAGAAAAGTTTGGATTCATTTTTGTCCTGTATAGGTCCCAATTTTCTTGTAATAGAAGAAATTGGAAAACTTAAAATAATGCTTTTAATGCGATAATTTCTGAGTGTCGCATCTGATTAGCTTCATCCCATCCTTGCTGATAACTCAATTATGCAGCTTCTTAGTGGCTTCAAGATTTTGTATTTTAGGATATTGTTCTCTGTTTCTTTACAAAGTTTCAATTAGATTTGTGCTGTGTATATTATAATTTACATTTTTACTGAAGAAACTTTGATATTAGTTTTCATATAATCACTTGTGAATGTATTTTCCGATTCCCTTCACATGAACCTATACCGCACTCTGCACTATTCCAATCGCGTGCATCGAAGCCCAAGGGTCCAGAGTTATGGAATACGGGGACACCATCCTCGGGTTGAGCAGTAAATGAAAAAAATCTAGCTTCATTATTTTAAATGTTATGTTAGGATAGATTAGGTTAGATACTGTTATGTAGTGTAAAAGTAAGATAGATCAGAAAATGAATACATTAGGTAACGTTAGGTTAGATTAACTTACCTCAGTTAAAGATAGGTTAAGAATAGGCTAGGATATGTTAGATTAGTTAACATATTCCTAGAGAAACGCATATGCGGCCAAAAATATGAAAGTTATAAAATGTGGCAGCCACAAATCTGGCAATATGTTGTCTGCGCAGCGCTCTTAAACGTTCAGATCTGCACGAGTATCACATGTGACGCGGGAGCGGGTTGACGAGTATCACATGTGACGCGGGAGCGGGTTGACGAGTATCACTTGTGACGCGGGAGCACGACATCAAACCTAGTAGCACAAGCTAGTCAGGTCCGACTCATACCCACCCACACCCCCTCATGTATTTATCTAACCTATTTTTAAAACTACACAACGTCTTAGCTTCTATGACGGTACTCGGGAGTTTGTTCCACTCATCCACAACTCTATTACCAAACCAGTGCTTTCCTATATCCTTCCTGAATCTGAACTTTTCCAACTTGAAACCATTGCTGCGAGTCCTGTCTTGGCTGGATATTTTAAGCACGCTATTTACATCCCCTTTATTTATTCCTGTTTTCCATTTATACACCTCAATCATATCCCCCCTAATTCTACGCCTTTCTAGAGAGTGCAGATTCAGGGCCCTCAGTCTATCCTCATAGGGAAGATTTCTGATACATGGGATCAACTTTGTCATCCTCCTCTGTACGTTTTCCAGTGCATTTATATCCATTCTGTAATACGGTGACCAGAACTGTGCAGCATAATCTGAATGAGGCCTAACCAAAGATATATAGAGTTGAAGAACAACCTGAGGACCCCTTTTATTTATGCTTCTTGATATGAAGCCAAGGATTCTGTTCGATTTATGCACTGTTGTCTTGGTTTTAGATTACTGCTAACCAGACCTCCCAAATCCTTTTGTCAATCAGTAATATTAAGATCTACATTATTTAGTTTGTGTGTGGCATGGTTATTTTCCTGTCCAATGTTTAGAACTTTACACATGTCTCCTTACACCTGTTGTTATTGCTCACCTAACATTGAAGAGGTTCCTGGGTGTTAGTCATATGCCATAGGTGACAACTAGAGGTAAATGGGAGTGATAGTATAAAAGTGAACAGAACTTTGGGGAGAACTTCCAGGATTAGTTCAGAACTAGACGTGAAGAACATTTATTCAGATAATAGAAGTGAGTAACATTTATTCCGATACTATACGTGAAGAACATTTATTCAGATAATAGAAGTGAGTAACATTTATTCCGATACTAGACGTGAACATTTATTCAGATAATAGAAGTGAGTAACATTTATTCCGATACTAGACGTGAAGAACATTTATTTAGATAATAGAAGTGAGTAACATTTATTCCGATACTAGACGTGAAGAACATTTATTCAGATAATAGAAGTGAGTAACATTTATTTCGATACTAGACGTGAAGAACATTTATTTAAGAACATAAGAACATAAGAAAGAAGGAACACTGCAGCAGGCCTACTGGCCCATGCGAGGCAGGTCCAAGTCTCCCACCGGCTTAAGCCAATGCCCCGATTCAGCCAGGTCAGGTTACATTCACTTAAGGAAGGAGCACGGCATCTGACCTAGTAGCACAAGCTAGTCAGGACCAACTCACACCCACCCGCACCCACTCATATATTTATCTAGCCTATTTTTAAAACTACACAACGTTTTAGCCTCTATAACTGTAATCGGGAGTTTGTTCCACTCATCGACAACTCTATTACCAAACCAATGCTTTCCTATATCCTTCCTGAATCTGAATTTATTTAACTTAAAGCCATTGCTGCGTGTCCTGTCAATACTAGATATTTTTAGCACGCTATTTACATCCCCTTTATTTATTCCTGTTTTCCATTTATACACCTCAATCATATCCCCCCTAATTCTACGCCTTTCTAGAGAGTGCAGATTCAGGGCCCTCAGTCTATCCTCATAGGCAAGATTTCTGATACATGGGATCAACTTAGTCATCCTCTTTTGTACGTTTTCCAGAGCATTTATATCCATTCTGTAATACGGTGACCAAAACTGTGCAGCATAATCTAGATGAGGCCTAACCAAGGGTATATAGAGTTGAAGAACAACCTGAGGACTCCTATTTATGCTTCTTGATATGAAGCCAAGGATTCTGTTCGCTTTATTGCGAACACTTATGCACTGCTGTCTAGGTTTTAGATTACTGCTAAATAGAACTCCTAAATCCTTTTCGCAATCAGTAGTATTAAGATCTACATTATTTAGTTTATATGTGGCATGGTTATTGTCCTGTCCAATATTTAGAACTTTGCATTTATCTATATTAAACTGCATCTGCCACTTCTCCGACCACTGCATCAGTCTATTCAGATCTTCCTGGAGTGCTCTAATGTCCTCATTTGAATGAATTGGACGGCCTATTTTGGTGTCATCGGCAAACTTGCTTATGTCGCTATTTATTCCCTCATCTATGTCGTTTATGTAGATTGTGAACAACAAGGGGCCCAATACCGACCCCTGTGGAACACCACTCGTGACGCTTCCCCACTCTGATTTCTCTCCATTTATGCAAACTCTCTGCTGCCTATTTGTCAACCATGCCTCTATCCAGGAAAAAATTTCTCCTCCTATTCCGTGTGCCTTAATTTTCCTCAATAGTCTCTGATGTGGGACTCTATCAAAAGCCTTACTGAAGTCCATATACACAATATCATATTCATTACCATGATCTACCTCCTCAAACACCTTAGTGAAAAAAGTTATTAAATTTGTAAGGCAGGAACGCCCTTTTGTAAAACAGTGCTGAGATTCGTTGATTAATTTATGCTTTTCAAGATGGCTGCGAATTGCCTCGGCAATTATTGATTCCATAAATTTTCCCACTATGGAGGTTAGGCTTATTGGTCTATAGTTCGAAGCTAAGGACCTGTCACCTGCTTTGAAAATAGGTATTACATTTGCCATTTTCCACTTATCTGGCACCATGCCAGTTTGCAGTGATATGTTGAAAAGATTAGCCAACGGTTTGCTAAGCTCCTCTTTACATTCCTTTAGAACCCTTGCATACAGTTCATCAGGGCCTGGGGATTTGTTAGGTTTCAATTTATCTATTTGTCTAAGGACCATGTCACTTGTGACCCTAATCGTGCATAGTTTACTATCATCCTGTTCTACATAATTAATTATTTCTGGAATATCGCTAGTATCTTCCTGTGTAAAAACTGAGAGGAAGTAAGTGTTAAACATTCTACACATTTCCTTATCACTGTCGGTGAGCTGACCTGAGTAACTTTTGAGTGGGCCTATCTTGTCCCTAATCTTACTTCTGTATACCTGAAAAAATCCTTTTGGGTTAGTCTTCGATTCTCTTGCAACTTTAACCTCAGTCTCTTTTTGCTTTTCTTATTCCCTTTTTTATTTCTCTCTTTAACTGAATATATTGATTACCTAATTGCCCTTCTCCTCTTTTGATTCGCCTATATATGCCTCTCTTTTGACCAATGAGATGTTTTAATCTATTGTTCATCCATTTAGGATCATTTTTGTTTGATCTGATTTCCCTATTAGGAACATAAGTTGTCTGAGCAGCTAGAACTATTCTCTGGAAAACGTCATATTGGCAATCACCACCTACCTGACCCACTGTCAGGTCATTCCAGTTCAGCCTACCCAGGTAATTTTTCAGTCCTATGAAAACAGCCAGGCGGAAGTCAGGGACAGAGACTTGATTTCCATTAGTAGGGTAATTCCATGATATATTAAAACTGAGTGATTTGTGATCACTTTCCCCAAGCTCATCATTAACCTCAAGATTATTAACTAGCGTTTCCCTGCTGGCAAGAACCAAGTCTAGCAGGTTATTTCCTCTAGTTGGTTCTGTCACCAACTGTTTCAAAAAGCAATCCTGAATCGTATCAAGAAAGTCACTTGACTCTAAATTTCCTGTCAAATTGCTCCAGTCAATTTGTCTAAAGTTGAAATCTCCCATTAGCACAACATTTTCATGTGTAGATGCCTTACGAATTTCATCCCATAGAAGTTTACTGCACTCCCTATCAAGATTTGGGGGCCTGTAAATCACACCCAAGATAAGTTTTACACGGCCCTCAAGAAGCTGTAACCAAACAGATTCAGTGGCTGACGCTTCTAATTTTATATCTTGTCTAACACAACACTTTAAACTGTCTCTGACGTACATCGCTACTCCACCACCCTTCCTGTTGACCCTATCAGTGTGGAATAATTTATAGCCTTGTATGTGACATTCAGAAGGCAACTCTCTATCTTTCAGATTGAACCAGGTCTCTGTTATAGCAATAATATCTATGTTTCCTGCACTTTCAATTAATCTTAGCTCATCTATCTTATTTCTTACACTCCTGCTATTAGTATAGTAAACCTTAAGGGAGCTAGTCTCTTGTTTCCCCCTGCTGTCTCCCTTTGTTTGCTGACCTGATCCATTGCCCTTATTTGTAACTTTATGATGAATGTCTTTTATACACTTAGTGTTTTAGATAATTGAAGTGAGTAACATTCATTCCGATACTAGACGTGAAGAACATTCGTTAAACCTCGATACCAACAACAGTAACCTACACCAAATAGGATAGTTTCTTAAAATTATACATCATCCCCAGACAACGCAATGCTGAACCACTTCCTGGCGTAATAGTTAAAAGAACGAATTGTAGAATTGACCTAATCAAAAGATGAGGTGTCGTAAGAAGAGAGTATCAACATCTGTGGTCCACGACTTTCCATTCATCTATGAGTAAACATAAGAGATACAGCCGGAACAAAGGTAAAAGTTTGCAAGATGAGACTGGACAAGTTTATGCAACAATTTCCAGATCAACCAAGTTGTGATAACTATGTATATTGGCCAGCAAGTTGCCAGCAGCAAAAACCTGGTTGAGCAGGCTGTATACAACGAAGTTTAACCATACGCAGTGTTTTGAGATGAACTGAACTTAAGATACAGGTCAGAGGTATATTATAGGTATATTGCACTTAACCTTTAGCACTCCTTGAATTCTGTAGAAATTATCTAACCTTGATCGGGGAAATCTCACATGGACTTCAACACGCTAAGGAGAAGAGGATCTTTATATTTAATTCACAACCTAAGACGCTCATCAGCAGATTATTAAGCCAAATACATTTTCTTAACACCAATATATATTTAATTAAATACCGAAGCATTAATTTTCGTGGAAATTAAATTTTACAGAACGTGTTCATTACACGCACCATATTACACGCACCATATTACACGCACGATTAACTCTCATAAGTTCACTGACGAGTATAACAACACACTTACCGCAAAAAAGATTTAATGTATCACAGCTTATTGCCAGAAATTAGAATAATTACCATATTAAACACTTTTTTGCAATTTAATAATTTAATTACAAATTCTGCTCATTTTTTTCATTGGGTAGATGATGGGTAGATAGCAGCATGCAGGGAGAGACAGCTATCAACCTGGGGGTACTAATAGGCGAGTGAAATGGAAGCCAGTTAAACGTTTTACACTCTGACAGGCATGCTAGTCCTTATTTTTTTTTGTCCAGTGAGCATGTATGACTACCTTATAAAAGACCTAGGCGTAATTCTTCCATTCTGATATATGCAAATAGAAAGACACAGCAAAAATGTCGAATATTTTATAATCAGGCATCAACATTTTAGCACTCATAAACTTTACCATATAATCGAGTAATTATATCACTTCCATTTCAATATTCTTAGTGAAACACTTAAAATCTGTCAGTTAAAATAAAACACTTGAAATCAAGTATCATTATATTATTAGTATATACCAACAAGTAAATGAATAAGACATTTGTATATTTGTCGAAATAGATTACCAATAATATAAAGATACTCTTGTGACACAGAAACTCCACGGTGTTCTCCAGCATATCTTGTGACACAGCACCACGGTGTTCTCCAGCATATCTTGTGACACAGCAACACCACGGTGTTCTCCAGCATATCTTGTGACACAGCAACACCACGGTGTTCTCCAGCATATCTTGTGACACAGCAACACCACGGTGTTCTCCAGCATATCTTGTGACACAGCAACACCACGGTGTTCTCCAGCATATCTTGTGACACAGCAACACCACGGTGTTCTCCAGCATATCTTGTGACACAGCACCACGGTGTTCTCCAGCATATCTTGTGACACAGCAACACCACGGTGTCCTCCAGCATATCTTGTGACACAGCACCACGGTGTTCTCCAGCATATCTTGTGACACAGCAACACCACGGTGTTCTCCAGCATATCTTGTGACACAGCACCACGGTGTTCTCCAGCATATGTTGTGACACAGCAACACCACGGTGTTCTCCAGCATATCTTGTGACACAGCACCACGGTGTTCTCCAGCATATGTTGTGACACAGCAACACCACGGTGTCCTCCAGCATATCTTGTGACACAGCAACACTACCGTGTTCTCCGGCATATCTTGTGATACAGCAACACCACGGTGTTCTCCAGCATATCTTGTGACACAGCAACACCACGGTGTTCTCCAGCATATCTTATGATACAGCAACACCACGGTGTTCTCCAGCATATCTTGTGACACAGCAACACCACGGTGTTCTCCAGCATATCTTGTGACAGCAACACCACGGTGTTCTCCAGCATATCTTGTGACACAGCAACACCACGGTGTTCTCCAGCATATTTTGTGACACAGCAACACCACGGTGTTCTCCAGCATATCTTGTGACACAGCAACATCACGGTGTTCTCCAGCATATCTTGTGACAGCAACACCACGGTGTTCTCCAGCATATCTTGTGACAGCAACACCACGGTGTTCTCCAGCATATCTTGTGACACAGCAACACCACGGTGTTCTCCAGCATATTTTGGGACACAGCAACACCACGGTGTTCTCCAGCATATCTTGTGACACAGCAACATCACGGTGTTCTCCAGCATATCGTCTAACACAGCAACACCAGGTGTCCTCCGTCATATTTTGTGACACAGCAACACCGTTTTTGACATAGTATTTGTATGTGTGAAATAAGTTGAATGTAAGAAGAAGCTGACTAGCATTTTGGTCTGCCAGTGGGCCACGCCTCCTAAACAGTGCAGTAGAGATGCATAAGATCATAAGAAAGGAGGAACACTGTAGCAGGACTACTGTCCCATACTTGTCAAACACAAACCGCAGCCTCCTCCCCCTCTCTCTCTCTCTTTCTCTCTCTCTCTGCTAGCGTCCAGGTGTGAGCTCTCATTGTAGCACTCCTGGAGACTGCTGACGCCTCCACAACGCTGAACCCACCTTGCGGGCTCAGGGTGACGCTTTTACTAAGTTTCCAGAAGCATCACACCACACTGTCGCCTCTGACTACGTCACATATTATCCCTCTGGACATAGTTGCTCTTCTTTGATACCGACTTTCTCAATGAACGATTTCATAGAAAACTTTCAGGTAGCGCCAGGTGTAAGTACACTAGAACTTGCCCTTCATACTATTCTCTTAGATTTGACCAGGTTTATAGTTTTTGACACCTCCACTTCATTTCCTATGCTTGTTACTGCCCTGTGTTGTTGTCAGCACAGGGCACTAATAAGCATAATTAGTCTATCAATCTTGATAAGACTAATTACATCGACTCAAGACTAAGCGCAACACTTGTGCAACACTTGTGCAAACACTTGTGCAAACACTTGTGCAAACACTTGTGCAAACACTTGTGTAAACACTTGTGCAACACCTGTGCAACACTTAAAGTATCTTTACTGTGGAAATATTTCGTCAGCCAGTGACAAGACGATTTTCTAAATCATATGTTTCCTATCAGTCAGACTCATCAGCATCTTGGGATCTTAATACAAACAGTTCTTCAGTGTCTGCCTAACCTACAGGTATGACACTTATACTAGTGGATTTCTCCACTAGCGACTCTGCTTCCTGCTGTTTCAACTCACCTGTCTGCAGTATATAAGGCACTTCCGCGCATATGCTGTACTATTATCAATATTTATGGACTAAACACATCGACTCCAGGGTGAGGGACTGATTACTTCAAACTATTTCTCTTCTTCCACTACTCTTCACTGTAATGCACTGATGAAACCAATGACTGACGAAACGTTTCCACAATAGATACCCTCCCAGGTGTTGGACAAGATTCTCATTCTTGAACTTGTCGATTTTCTAAACCATTTGTAATGTTCTAAGCATAAACATGTTGTCTTTTCCTAACACAACGACAAACATTCTAATCTTCCCATCCCTTTCGTCGGTCCATTAGGTTCTGCCACCACTTACAGACGTCCCTCATCTCCCTTCCACTTCCACCTACACGACCCTATTTCTTCCTCTTTTTTTCCAATCCATCTACCTTTCCCATATTTCCTCTTATTTGTGATTATTGCGCTATACGTGGGCAGTAAAACAATGGCGAAAAATTATAGACCCATAGCGCTAACGTCCCATATGATAAAAATCTTTGAAAGGGTTCTAAGAAGAAAGATCGCCACTCATCTTGATACCCATCAGTTACACAACCCAGGGCAACATGGGTTTAGAGTACCAGGTCGCACCTGCCTGTCCCAACTATTGGTTCACTATGACAAGGTCCTGGATGCTCTAGAGGACAAACAAAAATAGATGTAGTATACATAAACTTTGATAAAGCCTTCGACAAGTGTGACCATGGAGTAATAGCTCACAAAATGCGTGATAAATGAATAACAGGAAAAATTTGCAGATGGATCTATAACTTCCTAACAAATATAACACAAAGAGTAATAGTAAACAGAGTAAAGTCTGAGGCGGCTATAGTGAAAGGCTCCGTTCCACAGGGCACGGTATTCGCCCTTATCCTGTTCCTCATCCTCGTATCTGACTTAGAGATGTAAGGCTCAACATTGTCTTCCTTTGCAGATGACACCTGAATTTGCATAAGTGTCCTCCGTGGAATACACTGCAAGACTCCAGGCGGACGTCAACCAAATCTTTAAATGGGCCCCAGAAAACAGTATGAAGTTCAATGAAGAGAAATTTCAATTACTCCGATATGAGAAAACTTGAGGAAATTAAACCTATCTCGAAGTATAAAACAAATTCCAACCACACAAGAGCGAAAAACTAAAGTGAAGGACCTGGTAGTGATAATGTGGACTTGACTTTCAAAGATCACAACAATGTATCTACCCCAGCTGCAAGAAAAATGATAGGATGGATAATGAGAACATTCAAAACTAGGGACGCCAAGCCTATGATGATTCTCTTCAAATCGATCGCTTGTTCTTTCTAGGCTGGAATACTGATGTACACTAACAGCGCCTTTGAAGGCAGGTGAAATTCCTGACCTAGAGAATGTATAGACAACCTTCACGCCACACATAAGTACGATAAAACACACATTACTAGGAACGGTTTAAGTCCCTTGATTTGTATTCCCTGGAGCGCAGGCGAGAAAGATACATGATAATATACACCTGGAAAATCCTAGAGGTATTAGTACCAAATTTGCACACGAAAAATCACTCCCTACGAAAGCAAAAAACTCCGCAGGCGGTGCAACATTCCCCCAATGAAAAGGAAGGGCGCCACGAGTGCGCTAAGTGACAACACAATAAAGTGTCAGGGACCAAAGACTGTTCAACTGCCTCCCAGCATACATAAAGGGGATTACCAATAGTATCTTGGCTGTCTTAAAGAAGGCATTGGACAGGCACCTAAAGTCAGTACCTGACCAGCCGGGCTGTGGTTCGTACGTCAGTTTACATGCAGCTTGATCAGGCCCTGGTCCACCCCGTGGCTTGGTCACAGACCAGGCCACGGGATTGTTGACCTGAACCCTCTCCAGGTACACTGGCTTAGCACTCCTGATAAATATAAAAATGTTGTAATTGTACAATAATATTGTTTAAGGAGAGAGCGTGTCCCAGTCTGCTCAGTCTCCGCCAAGTCCTGGCCCTGACTCCTGCTGCCCTATATATGCTAGCCTTCAACCCGCGACTTTGCTGCGGTCGCACCACACGCTGCTGTTTCTCTAGTCCGGTGCGGTAGCCCCCTTCCTGTTGGTTCCTTTCCTGCCACCAAGTCTGGACCAACTTTCAATGCAACCGCAGGTCTGTGGTTTCAAGATTTATTTCGTTTATCATGCAGTCATACCTCTGCCTGCTCTGCAGTCCCACACCTCTCTCTACCACCTACTCCGCCACCCTCAGCTCCCACTGAATACACCTGTCTTTACCACCTACTTCGCCACTGTCAGTGCCCTCTCCTCCTCCACACCTGTCTCTACCACCTACTCCTCCACCGTCAGTGCCCTCTCCTCCTCCACACCTGTCTCTACCACCTACTCCGCCACCGTCAGCGCCCTCTCCTCCTCCACACCTCTCTCTACCACCTACTCCGCCACCGTCAGCGCCCTCTCCTCCTCCACACCTCTCTCTACCACCTACTCCGCCACCGTCAGCGCCCTCTCCTCCTCCACACCTCTCTCTACCACCTACTCCGCCACCGTCAGCGCCCTCTCCTCCTCCATCCTCTCATCTCATTCAACATCACCTGGATGTGTAGGCGGCCGCCGGGATAACCAAAATCTTTGGTATTGATTTCCTACACTATTCAAGTTGTTTGTCCTCGTCAACAATCTCCCTTCCATCGTCCTCCCATCCAACTCCTTTCTTACATCCTCTTCCTTCGACGACACCCAACCTACGATACCCATTCCTTTCTACCTCTCATACTAACATCACACCATCCTCTCCAGCACCTGCAACGTCTTAACCATCCACCTCCACCCCATCCACACCCTTCACCACCACCGCAGCTCACACATCCACCTCCACTTCATCACGCTCCACTTCCAGACGAAGGAAAACCAGTTCTTCATCTCTCGCATTCTCAGACAAACATAAGAGCACGATCGCGAAGAAAAATTTCTTAAAACACAAGAATGTCATCGCTCCTCTGAACTATACACAAACACGCCACCCATGCTGGGTTCACCCATGCTGGGTTCAGATGGGGCCCATCAAGGAGCTGACTTGTCAGTTCTTCCCTGCCACCACGAACAACACATAGCATGGCACATTAGGTCACACAATTCAGTGTACGTTCCTGCAACACAGATATTTCTTGGCTGAATTCATTGAATCAGAATTCCCAGATGTGCTGCTCCTAAACAGCACATGTCCAGAACATTCAATGAATCAGCCACTGGCTACACCAATTTCCTGCTTATCCTCGCACCGTTGTAGTTATTTTAGTGAACAGTGCTCTCAGACCTCAGACACGAATTCCTAACTTTTCTTCTGTTGCAACAACATGGCCTCTTCACCATTCATGGTCCCATCATCATATACACTACATACACATGCCAAAAACACAAACATTAACATCTATGACTTCACACTCCTCTTCAACCTCACCAACATACCCATCTACCTTCTCGTAGATCTCAACGCTAAACACACCGCCTTTTACGTCACCTACACTGACCAACACGACACACAACTCTGTCAACTGTTCATACAAAATTACCTCATACACCTTGGTCCAAACTTCAACACCTGTTTCACACACAAAAGCCAGGGGGAACCTTATCATCACAACAGTCAGCAACTACATCCACTATTTTATTTTTCCTGGTCATATCTCATCACATTCCAACCAAATTCCCATCAAACCCACTCCTTGATACAGGCAGACTAGAACTCCTTCCAGCGACACCTTGATAACACTGACCTAACACACAACGACAACAGCATACTCATTATAGACGTAGACAAACAACTCACACACATACATAACTCCATCACATAAACTGCAGACAAAGCAGTACGCAAATTCGCTACAAGGTTCCCTATTCCTTTTCCTCGTCCGACAAGGACGAAACGTCTCTGTTATGGTCATCGCTTCACCGTTAACCACCAGACTCATCCATATACTGTGTTACGGATGCATCTTGCGAAACCATATCTTCCACACCTGGAGGAGGACCACAACAGACACTGACTATCACTCGTACACAACGCAGACTCACACACTATGTCAGGGATTCCAAGAAATTCTGGTCGTTTTGTTCGTAATATCACTGGAACCCTAAAACAACATACTTCCAACACATCACGCACAAAAGCAGACACATTTCTGACCAAGCAGATGCCACACAAATATTCAAATTCAAATACATCTGAAAAAAATCATAAATCATTCCGTCTACACCGACCAGACCCAGCCACGCTCCAACACACAATACATTGAACACTGGGTCACCAATCACTACCACATTTTTTCACCAGAATCAATCATTCACCTTCACTCACTGTCCCCAACACACTTTCTCAATACAGCCTTCACACAACACGACGACAAGTCCCTTACCCCCGATGGCACCTGGAACATGTGGTCTCTTTTATTCCATACTTCGACGCCTTCCTAATTCTATTCCTGCTGCCTTCACTGACTTCTTCAATGCTCCTCTTGCTTCCTGCTACGTCCCGTCTGCTCTCAAATAAACCCTGACTTCCCTTGTTCCTACGTCGCACAAGGACTTTACCGACCCGAGTAACTACCACTCTATCAGCCTGCTAGAAGTCCTGGGGAAGCTCTTAACCTCCGACTCCGAACTCACTTCGAAGATGACATTTGAGATGACATTTCGGATTCCGTCAACACTATTCGACGCAAGACTCTTAACACTATCCGAAATTATATCTAAATCAAGAAGGCCCTAGGATGCATGACCGCTCTCTTTGCCAAAGACGGTGAGAAAGCTTTCGACACGATCTAACACGACCGGCTCTAGTTCAAGTTCTGCAATTTTTCGAACTCCCCACCAACACTAAAAAGTTGCTCGGCAGCTTTCTTGACGGCTGTACGATGCGAATGAAGTTCAGAAACTATTCCCACGACTACTTTACACTCACAGCTTCACACCACAAGAGTCTATGCTCTCACCCTCTACATACTCTACACAAGCGACATGCCAGAACACTATTTCATACGGAGACATCACACGGCTCATCACATTTGAAAACATCCGCTTTCTCATGCTCAGAACACAACGTGAGATCGGCAGGATCAGCACTTGAGAGAACCCCAGTTACGTATTATAAACGCCAACAAATCGAGGGTCATTTCCACTATTACAGGAATGCTTTCCTCCTGTCGAACTCTGAACAACCATCAAGCGAACATCAGTACCACATTCCACCAAAACCATCATACTCAAGAGTTACCCTCAACTCCAGACTGTGACTGGAGAAGCAATGGCAGGCGACAATTTTAGTCATCTGTACTAACTTAGTGGTGCTCACTTTTCTGGCTGACAAGACACACACTGAAGCTGCAGAGGATCTAGAGCCACATCAGGACTGACAACCCAGCCTTCAACGTCCTCTGTTAAAAAGCTCAGTGACTGGCAACTTCACGGATATGAAACATACCACGAAGACTGAATTGTCTACCTATACGAGACTGTCAGACGCCTTCACAATCCTCTCGCCTCTTCCAATCTCTAATTGCCCTGTAGCTGCCCCTCTCTATACCTAGCCTATCACTCTAGCCCGTCAATTTAAGTATGACATATTTATAGGTTAGGTCATACCTGACCTATAGGCATGATCTACTTCCACTAGTGGGTACCACTGGTGACTCAGCCCACCACTGCTTCACCTTACCTCACTGCAGTATATTAGCCCCATCTCTACGGATATGCTGTGTGATGAAGCAATATTCGGCCGGGTCACGAACTGGGAAAGACCCGGGAGGGAGACAACACCGGCGAGCCTACTACTACATGTGCTGTACTTTTATCAAGACTGATGGACATGCACTCCAGGATGAGGGACTGTTTACCTGAAACTCCTAATCCTCCACCGTTCTTGTGATGAACTGAAGAAGCCACTGGCTGGCGAAACGTTCGCAGAATAAGAACACGCAAATGTTGCACAAGTGTCTTCTCTGTCTCTAGTACATTAGTCACCTCTGTGTTCTGTTGAACATGTGTACATTCTACGCAGGAGAAATGTTTCGAAAATTAAGATGTCAGTGTATTTTACATGTTTCTTTTTCATCTACTTAAAGTCTAGCAGCAATAACTTAGGTCCTGTAAGATGCTACTTATAATCTAGCACTTATAATCTAGAAATTATATTCTAGCACTGATAATCTAACAACAATAATCCTGCACTAATATTCTTGTACTTGTAAATCAAAACTTGTAATTTAACATTTATTTCAGAACTGATGGTTTATTATTTATGTTCAGTGTGACAGGTAAATACAAAAACTAACTCCGAAGCGCTAAATGAAATTCAACAAAAGTTTAACTAAACAAATATACAAAAAAATACGTTCTGGAATTAATGGAGCAACACTCTGTAGCTTCTATTAACACTGTAATTATCTTTAAAACCAATGTTGATGTTTCAGTTGTGTTACCACAATCTAAACGTATTGGAAAGTCATATTCACCATTGTTGTATTGATTAGAGAGAGAGAGAGAGAGAGAGAGAGAGAGACAATCATTAGAAGCCAGTGTATCAGCATCTGTCAGCCAACATTAGAGGCTTCATTACCTGTGATAGTGAGCTCACACACAGTCTCGTGAACACTCAGCGTCCCGATATAATCGCCCTTGTTGAAACATTTCTGGACGACAGGACTCCTCAAAATTTTGCTAATTTGCTGGCTACATGTCATGCATGAGAAGCGACAGTAAAGAACAAGGTGGCGGCGTTGCCGTCTGATTTTCTAAACTTGTTCATAACCAGTTCATTGATGTTGCCATCCGTAATCACTTGGAAATGATGATGTTCAAGCAGTGGATGAACACGAGTACCTCTGTGTTCTAGCAATGTTCAAGCCTCAGAGGCAATATACATATAACCAGCGCATAGGAGAGAGAAAAGTTATGACGACGTTTCGGTCCGTCTTGGACCATTCACAAGTCACAATATAGGCGAGGAGGCCCATTCACAAGTGACAATATAGGCGAGGAGGACCATTCACAAGTGACAATATAGGCGAGGAGGACCATTCACAAGTGACAATATAGGCGAGGAGGACCATTCACAAGTCACAGTTTAGGCGAGGAGGACCATTCACAAGTGACAATATAGGCGAGGAGGACCATTCACAAGTGACAATATAGGCGAGGAGGACCATTCACAAGTGACAATATAGGCGAGGAGGACCATTAACAAGTCACAATATAGGCGAGGAGGACCATTCACAAGTCACAATATAGGCGAGGAGGACCATTCACAAGTGACAATATAGGCGAGGAGGACCATTCACAAGTGACAATATAGGCGAGGAGGACCATTAACAAGTGACAATATAGGCGAGGAGGACCATTCACAAGTCACAATATAGGCGAAGAGGACCATTCACAAGTGACAATATAGGCGAGGAGGACCATTCACAAGTCACAATATAGCCGAGGAGGACCATTCACAAGTGACAATATAGGCGAGGAGGACCATTCACAAGTGACAATATAGGCGAGGAGGACCATTCACAAGTCACAATATAGGCGAAGAGGACCATTCACAAGTGACAATATAGGCGAGGAGGACCATTCACAAGTCACAATATAGGCGAAGAGGACCATTCACAAGTGACAATATAGGCGAGGAGGACCATTCACAAGTGACAATATAGGCGAGGAGGACCATTCACAAGTGACAATATAGGCGAGGAGGACCATTCACAAGTGACAATATAGGCGATGAGGACCATTCACAAGTCACAATATAGGCGAGGAGGACCATTCACAAGTGACAATATAGGCGAGGAGGACCATTCACAAGTGACAATATAGGCGAGAGGACCATTCACAAGTGACAATATAGGCGAGGAGGACCATTCAGTACAATATAGGCGAGAGGACCATTCAAAGTACAATATAGGCGAGGAGGACCATTCACAAGTGACAATATAGGCGAGGAGGACCATTCACAAGTGACAATATAGGCGAGAGGACCATTCACAAGTGACAATATAGGCGAGGAGGACCATTCACGAAGTGACAATATAGGCGAGGAGGACCATTCACAAGTGACAATATAGGCGAGGAGGACCATTCACAAGTGACAATATAGGCGAGGAGGACCATTCACAAGTGACAATATAGGCGAGGAGGACCATTCACAAGTGACAATATAGGCGAGGAGGACCATTCACAAGTCACAATATAGGCGAGGAGGACCATTCACAAGTCACAATATAGGCGAGGAGGACCATTCACAAGTCACAATATAGGCGAGGAGGACCATTCACAAGTGACAATATAGGCGAGGAGGACCATTCACAAGTGACAATATAGGCGAGGAGGACCATTCACAAGTGACAATATAGGCGAGGAGGACCATTCACAAGTGACAATATAGGCGAGGAGGACCATTCACAAGTGACAATATAGGCGAGGAGGACCATTGAGACACAAGTGACAATATAGGCGAGGAGGACCATTCACAAGTCACAATATAGGCGAGGAGGACCATTCACAAGTGACAATATAGGCAGGAGGACCATTCACAAGTCACAATATAGGCGAGGAGGACCATTCACAAGTCACAATATAGGCGAGGAGGACCATTCACAAGTCACAATATAGGCGAGGAGGACCATTCACAAGTCACAATATAGGCGAGGAGGACCATTCACAAGGACCATTCGTATAGGCGAGGAGGACAGGGACGAGAGAGAGAGAGAGGAGTGGTGAGGTTGGTAGTGGAAGTAGTGGTAGTAGAGAGTAGTGGGATGAAGTTTATGCCACAAGAGATAGAAAGGGGAGCGAAGGGCGGCAATAGTAGTGGTAGTAATAGTAGTAAAAATGGTAGAAGCCTTAATAATGGTAAAGGAGTGGTAGATGTATTAGTAGTAGAAGTGGGGTAAGCCTAAGGAAACGAAAAGGAGCAAAGCAGGAGAGCTAAGGACCCATAAGGGGTAGGACCAAAAATGCAAAGGGGTGAAAAGCTTAATGGACAGTACACGCTAGGCAGAAGAAAAAGAAAAGAAAAAAGCAAAGAAAGAAATAAGGAAAGATGAAAAGAAGAACTCGTGAAGTGACGAGTGTTGTGAAGTTTGGAGCATTTGAAAGCTGTATATAATGGATGTATAAACTCATGTACAAACCGACTTTTTCTACCACATGTATCACTATGTATCACTACTACCTCCACTAGTATTACAACTAATACACCTCACTTGAAGCCTATATATACCCTCTGTGTCCATGTATTGTTTGTAACGGCTTGACAAAGCTCCTGGAGGGCGAAACGTTGCCAAAATAAAATGTCACATTAGTTGCACTTGTGTCGTCTTTTTACCTAACAAGACGACGACTGTGAATGCTAGAAGTAGATAGACAGTTCTAGCAGAGGATCAATCAATAGGATGACTGTGATTTCTAACATGACATAAAAGGTGTAGGCAAGTCAAACATTTTTTTTTGTATTCCTTAAGTCTGTCAGAAAGTTTGCAGCCCGTTTCTCCAAAGTATTGTAGGGACAAGAATTGCATGAAATAGAGTATACACCAAAGGCACCAATTGCAGGGGAAGAGGTACGAACTAGATTGCTGATAAGGGTGTTGTTGTGTATTGTTATTTGTGTATTGTTCCAGCCACGGAATTGTGCCTTTTTGTTCCCTCTCAGTGGCCACAAACAGACCTCATTAATTTCCTGATGGAAAATGTGGACTCCCTTCTGTGTCAGCATAAATGCCAACATATTATAATTTCTTGTGACCTCAACCAACATCTTAAATAGAAGGATTTTGTTGACTTTCTTGCAGTGTTTCAATTGATAAACTTTGTTGATTTCCCTATTCACATCTCTGGCTCCTCCCTCGACCCAGTAGTGAGTGATCTGTCTGAAGGCATAGTCACTTGCCAACCCCTTGGCTATGTTGGATCCGGCTGACCATAAGGCTTAGACATTGACAATTTCAACGGAACGAGGTGAAGAATCTACACTCACAGCTTGGCTATGGGAAAGAGGACATAGGCCGACCCTTTGCTCTAAGCTCGCCACCCCCGATTGAAATCCTATTCTTCAAAATGATGTTGACAACCAAGTGAATGCCTTCACTGAACACATCCTTAATCTCTAACAAGAACACATCCCTCATCAGCAGTATTTAACGAAGTCTATAGATCAGCCTTGGCTCGAATTTCTTTGTCGAGAGGCTGCTACTGCTATGCACTTGGAGAAGGGATAAGAGGCATCCCACTATCTATAACAGGAACCTGCACAGGCAAGCCTGTTGGTAAAAGGAAGAATGCCAGAAGTGGACTATCTCTTGATTTGATGACTTAAAAAGAAAGCTGGCATCAGATAGAGTGGGTTCTATAAGCTGGTGGTCGTTGATCAAGAACCAACAAGGTTATTCACCTGACGAAATTATTCCACTGCTAAATCGACAAGATGGGACCATCTCTACCAGCAGTCAAGAGAAAACTGACCTCTTTACCGAACACTTTGACGCCAAGATGGGATTTCCTTGTCTAGCAAGGGGACCTCCTTGGCTAACCGCAAGAACTGTGTCAAAGTTGTTAGGGGTGACGATAAGGCAGGATGAAGTGGACCTCCTTAAATCACTGGACCAGGAAAAGACTGTGGGCCCAGATAAGTTGAGCCCAAGATTGCTGAGTAGATGTGTAACACCTCTAACTTGCATTTATCAGCACTTCCTAGCACAGTGTAAATGTGGAACGAGGCAAATGTAGTCCCTGTTCACAAAAAGAAGTGCAGAACAGAACTCAGCAACTCCAGACCAGTGTCACTCCAGTCAGTCACTCGCAAGTTTCTTGAGACGATAATCTCGCATACGATGACAACGCTTTTCGACTACCACTCACTTTGTGACCATTAACATGGCTTCAAAAAAGGTCACTCTGCTGCTGATCTGTTTTTAAACCTTTCCACTAAGTGACACCAGTCACTGGATGAATCCAAGGTCAGCTGTATAGAAGCATTGGATATCGCTGGTGCTTTCGAACGAGTATGGCACCAGTGACTCTTGGCAAAACTATAAGTACTAGGGATCGCTGACTCTCCACTATGCCTCCTCAATGATTACTTTAAGGGTAGAGTTCTAAGAGTATTTCTCAACGGGACAGAGTCAACAAGACACCTTATTGGCGCAAGTGTTCCACAGTGAAGTGTGCTTGTGCCATTGTTATGGAATGTCTACTTTAATGACTTTCTTCATTTCATCCCAGAATCTCATGCATATGCAGACAACTGTACTCTGACATTTACCTATCCAAGAAAGGAAATTCCAGCTGTTCTAAGTTACTTCAATCACCAGCTTACAGCTATATCAGCCTGGAGAAAACGATGGTAGGTCACAATTGCTCCTGAGAAATCACAAATGATGATGGTCTCCATGTTAGTAAGTACTGTTAATATACTGCCAATACTATCGATAGTCTATGAATATATAATTTATTTATACCAGTGTAACAGTCGGTAGTGTCGTTTGGTTGGGTATGTCCCTTGTGACCCGACTCAGATTTATATTCTGTATAAGCCTCTGTAACTGTAGTTCAGTAGTTAGCAGGCTACAGTCGAAGGAGGAACCGGCTCGGCAGATCAATATTCATTCACTATGATACATGCTACCAGAGCAAGGCTACGTGTCATTTCTACCTCAGTCACCCTCCAGTCAACCCACAACAAAAAATGGAGCCAACGATGAGCGGAATTCTGGAAATGGGAGTGATATTTGTAGTGTGTGAAGGGACGCCACCACAGTGTGCTACATTCAGAATTGCAACCGACAGCTGGATGTTTCTTCTTCTACAGTGAACTGCAACAATAATGGCATCAATGTGTAGAATTCTTTGTGAATTCTGAAATGTATGAGTGTTGTGTGTGTAGAGACACGCCAACAATCACACCATTTCGTCAGGCAGTTTAGTTTTTATGCCAGCCTAGTGTTTAGTGTTCCTGCTATTATTATGCTTCTCACTGCATCTATCTATAATGCAAATTTTATGCTGTGTATCTATTTGCAATTTATTGCTTACGACAATCATTTTCTGCAGTCTTAGTGGTGTCTGAGTAGGGGAAGAACGCAAGCTTCACCTGGTTTAGTCGGGGATTTCTGCAGCCTTGACCTAAGAACCTTAGTGGTTATGTCTGTTCGTAGTGAATGCCTGCACTGTATTCAGTTACCAGTGATTTCGCTGGGTAAGTTTCATTTTGCCTTTGTGTGACATGTCAAAGCCAAAGGTAAGTCAAGGTGTTCCGTCAACTGCACAGTTCCAAATATTCCTCCGTCATAATGTCAACAAACCTCTAAGGTAAACACCAACATGTATTATTATTTTACTGATGTATATAGCCTTATTGATGTTTTTAAATTTAAGAAAAGATGCCAAGAGTTTGTTTTACTGTCTTTTTATTAAAGATAGAGACTGTTAAGTATTAATATGTGAGAATTTCGCCTGAATTATTTTCCTTACGGGTGAACTGTGTCATCTATCATCTGCTGCCATCTATGATTAATGTCGTCTACTATCATCTGCTGCCATCTATGATTAATGTCGTCTACAATCATCTGCTGCCATCTATGATTAATGTCGTCTACAATCATCTGCTGCCATCTATGATTAATGTCGTCTACTATCCTGCCATCTATGATTAATGTCGTCTACAATCATCTGCTGCCATCTATGATTAATGTCGTCTACTATCATCTGCTGCCATCTATGATTAATGTAAAACTACTGTTAACCTCCTTTTATCCTTTTTTACACAATGACTATATATATAAAGTGTGTGTGTGTTTATTGCAAATAGTTTATTTCTGAAGAGGGCAAAGACATTGTAAGCTTATCATAAGATTGTTGAAGGCCTCGGTATATATATATCAGTGTCTTCAGTATACTTCAGTGAGTCAGTTTACCTCAGTGTACATACTTCAATGAGTCAGTTTACCTCAGTGTACATACTTCAGTGAGTCAGTTTACCTCAGTGTACATACTTCAGTGAGCCAGTTTACCTCAGTGTACATACTTCAGTGAGTTTACCTCAGTGTACATACTTCAGTGAGTCAGTTTACCTCAGTGTACATACTTCAGTGAGTCAGTTTACCTCAGTGTACATACTTCAGTGAGTCAGTTTACCTCAGTGTACATACTTCAGTGAGTCAGTTTACCTCAGTGTACATACTTCAGTGAGTCAGTTTACCTCAGTGTACATACTTTAGTAAAGTAAGTTCACAGTATATTTTCAGAGTGCAGTGTAATCTTTTATTAAGTTCTAAGTATTGTATAAAGCTTCTTGCATTCTTTCATGTGTTAGTGTAATTATCAATTAGACTGTTGGTTAATTGTTCTAAATTTGTGCAAGATACTATCAAGTACATGGACCCCCGGATTTCGTACTGCTCCAAACTCGAACAATTATGTAAGTGTATTTTTGTAAGTGCTTTTGTAAGTGTATTTTTGTAAGTGCTTTTGTAAGTGTATTTTTGGGGGTCTAAAAGGACTAATCTAATTTACATTATTCCTTATGGGAACAAATTCGTTCGGTAACGGCACTTGAACAGCATTCTGTTGGATTTGAGTGGGACTCGCGCATGAGTGGGTAGAATTGTCAAAGCTTATTTCTTGGGTAGCATTGAAAATTGGGTTGAGCAAATATTCTGTTAGTGGGACGGATTGTGAAGGACCTGCCTAGTATGGGCCAACAGGCCTGCTGCAGTGTTCCTCCTTTCTTATGTTCTTATGTTCTTAACGAACTAATGACGAAACCCGGGGTTCCACATAATTTTCTTACCTTATAATCTACGGTACACTTATACAAAATTTAAATGTAAACAAGCTAGTACAAACATGGTGTAAGCTTTCTGTCTCTGAATTGTACAGTGTTCTGTGAGTTAACATGACTCACGAAATGTTAATGACACGATTGCAAACAAACCATACCAGGTAGGTTGACCGCGTCAGAGAGTCTCAGAACCCAGACCGTCGCGTAAGCCACTAGCCCAGTGGCTTACGCGACGGTCTGGGGTTCTGAGACTCTGACCGGGGTTCGAACCCTACCGTGGTATGTTTTTTTTTCTGTGAGTTTGTAACTTATAAATTTGTTTATTCACGAAATTTCACCCTGTTTATTGAATTTTAAAGTGAATAATTTCATTCTTGTAATGTTAAGATTCCATTTTCTTCTCATTTGAATAATTTTAAGCTGTGTAAAAAATAGATAAGATTTGTCAGGAAACAGGACAAGCGTTCCCTGACGCGGGTCTTAGTCATATGATGACCCACAGCTGGAGCTTTTGGTCATCTGACTGAGGCCTTCCGCTGGCTTAACGCTCCACCCCTTTAAAAATTGTCATAATTTTTATGGTCATGATATTTTAAGTGCATTTATTAATCTTAATTATTGAAGTATATTTAATTATTAATATCGAGTATTTTTTTTTTTTTTACAAATTTGTTTAATGGTTTATAATTGATTACATTAATATCCTAGTAAATGAAAATTCCTTGTATAATTTATGATGTGTTCTATTATTATTATTATTATTATTATTATTATTATTATTATTATTATTATTATTATTATTATTATTATAGTAATGTCAAGTGATTTCTTATTTCATATATAAATATTTTAATGTTTTGCTTTCTGTGTTTATATATAAATACGTTGCGCCACGTCTGGAGTTGCCAGTTCTCATCAACTCGTCATTGCCAAGAATTCATTTGCTAGTATTATTTTCCATCAGTTTGTGAACTTTATGTAATGTTATGTCATTTGATGCTCGCTGAACCAGCAAAGTCCTCATAATGTCTTGACAAATTGCTAAGAACATTTAAGGTATCATTACTATCCTTAACCTTTGTAGGTGGCGGCTGAGTTAACCCTCGACATGGGCAAACTCGCTGCTGTTGAAGCGATCAAGCATTTGTTGCCACGTTCTGCTTTACGCAGGTACTCAATCAGCCTACTGTAGATAGTGAACCTATGGTTGTTCTGATAAATTAGACACATATGCAACACTTGGGTATCTTTATTGAGGAAACGTTTCGCCACACAGTGGCTTCATCAGTCCATACAAAGGAGAATCGTGAATTCTCCTTATCAACTGACCACCTCAAACTACTCCTGTTTTCCATGATTCTCCTTTGTATGGACTGATGAAGTCACTGTGTGGCGAAACGTTTCCTCAATAAAGATACCCAAGTGTTGCATATGTGTCTAATTTATCAACTTGTCGGTTCTCTGAACCATTCATCTACATCCTGTCTGACACAGCAACATCTTGGGATCTTAATACATTGAATTCTTCACTTGCCCAACCCTTGGGCACGAACTACTTCCACATTGGACAGATGTCGATATTGTATACCACTCTTGTATAAATGTGACATCACCTACGACTTCTGCACCTCTCCTGCCTATGGTATATAAGCTGCTTCCTAGCACATATGCTGTATTCTGTTCAAGATTGATGGACTGACAGCATCGACTCAAGGTTTAGGGACTGACCACCTCAAACTACTCCTGTTCTTCATGATTCTCCTTTGTATGGACTGATGAAGCCACTGTGTGGCGAAACGTTTCCTCAATAAAGATACCCAAGTGTTGCATATGTGTCTAATTTATCAATTTGTCGGTTCTCTGAACCATTCATTTACATGGTTATTCTATTTAAAGCGAGATTAATTGTTAATCCAGGTACTTTTCTGCCTTTAGACTCCGAACTTGAAGGGTTAGCTTCATATTCGTTTCATCCAGTTATCTGTATAACAACTATACTCTCATTATGAGGTGCATGTTCAGTCTCGTTCTTCTAGTACGAGTACTCATTCAACTCGTAGTGCTAACAGTAATCAAAGTAACAGTAATATTAGAAAGTGTAACAATTGCAACAAGAGATGACTTATTGCTAAGTATTGTTGGCGTGTTATGAAACAACACCGTAACCGAGATAGTTCTCTAGTTATTGAATCTTTTTTCAACAATAAGAAACACCGTATGCAACAAAGTTCTCGTAGTAACTTATCAAGTTGTACTTTCCACAATATACATGGCCATTACACTTCTCAGTGCTTTGTTCAAATGGAAAGTATGTATTCTAAATTTGTTCATGGCCATCACAACTGTGGTCACAATAGAAGTACTGTATAGGCTAAAAACGAGATTCTCATAATAAACAGAATCCTTCTTAGGTGTCACGTTCGGGAAAAACCTCGTACCAAAATCAAACCATTCAGTTGTGACATTAGTTAATAATCTGTTCAACGATCTTTTGAAGCTTTGTGCAGTCTTAAGGATGAGTTCCTCGTTGAAAGAAGCTGAATCGCATGTCTTTGATGAAGAAACACTTGATGAAGCTGAACAAGTATTTACTGTTAACGACGACTCGCATGTTTGCACGTTCATACTAGTTAGGTCCACTTGTTGAAGCTTCAGTACTAGGTGCGCCCGTTCTTGTCTTTATAGATCCTGATGCACAAGTCAATATTCACTCTTGCCTCTCAAAGGATAAGCAACTTCATGTTCTCCTTGCAGAAGCTACTCGTCTGTCCACCCTTAGTGGAGTGGCTGGTTCTAATGTGCGAGTCCGAGTTCAGACTTTAATTGCTTTTTCCATCCAAGGAAGATAATTTTCAGCTTTCCTTGTTGCTGATCATATCAAATTTCCAGACGATCTTTTACTAGGAGTTGCTTCAATACGAGATCTACATATTGACGACTTGGTCGTACCATTCTGAGGCTATCAGCTTGGATCCAAGATCTGCTATACCACGTCAGCATATGAAGTCCGGGTTAAGTCTTTACAGACTCCTGCGTTCTCCAGTAACGTAACCAACCGGCCAGGCACTGGAAATACTATACATCCTGTCTGGAAACCATCTTCCACAACTTCTCACACACAGGATAGTGTAGAGTCACCTCAGGTGCCAGAGGACGCTCAGACAACCTTGGGCACTGAAACTGTTCCTACAGTTGTCACTTTCTCTGAATTGTTCCTCCCCATGGAACACCTTGTTGGAAAGTTACTACCTGAAACAAGTTATGCCATCTCTCGTTAGCATCACCACAGGTCGTTTGCAGAAAGACACTTGTGTTGCGGCAAGTGTTCTCACTCGAGCGTCAGTTGTTCGTCATGTTCCAGGTGGAGATAACGTATTAATTGAGAGTTTCATACAGGGTAAAGGGTTTGTTGAACCCTCATTGCATATTGCATGGGATAACAAGATGCATCTCTTTTTAGCAAATATGTACCTCTAGTCAGAGTGTTCGCCTTGTTTACTTTGTTCATTATCCACATCCTGTTCAGGTAAGGGACGAATTGTCACCTGTCCAGTGGCTTGGGTTGGCACTATTTCTCCCCGGGGTTGTCTTACATTGACTGTAGTAAAGAAATTTTGTTCTGTATGGCTGTGTATCTTATACTGACTATATGTCTTAAAGATTTTGCTCTGTAATACTGTCTTATCCATTGAATTCTTACTTTATGTGTTAATTTTTCTATCTGGATGAATTTCTTTCATGTAAATACTGATTTTTCATATTATGTCTTGAGTTCAGAAATCTAACAGTAATAACTTGTGTGCACCAAGTTTGTCTTGTCTGTTAAATACTTTTTTCTTTTGTTCATATAAGATTTTTTTCAGAACCGTAGATCACATGAATATCGACCAATCGAGTTATACTTCAATTTATCATATCAAATATACCTTATGTCAATTTACTGTTTCTCATATTGAGCCACTACATGTTATTACGCCTGTTTCTCTCTGTGAGCTATTACAGTTTAATGTGCTATGATGATCCAGTATGATAGTAATGCGTCTTGTACAACATTTCTTTGAACTGTATAGAAACTCTGCCGAAGCCTTATTATAACAGCCATAGTCAATTGTATCAGTTATTTCTGTATTTCAAAGTCGACACACCATAACATTTACGAGCTGTCAATTCAGTTAATATTCTGTCAATATGTACTTATATTTATACCAGTGTAACAGTTATGTTGGTGTGGTGCGTCTCTGACTCAACTCAGTCATGTTCTGCTCAAGCCTCTGGCTGGAGTTCAGTAGACAGCAGGCCACCGTGCAAGGCATAACCGGCTTGGCAGATCAATATTGATGCATTACAATATATGGTTCCAGAAAATGGCTACGTATTATTCTTACCTTAATCACTTTCCAGAAAACTCCCTACATCTTGGCACCGTGATGGTAATGTTGGATCAGTGGTAAGAATGAATGGAAAAGTGTTCGTACCCAGGTTACAAAATTGATATCCTTGGGGTGATATTTAACTTAAAACTGACTAGGAAGAACCAAAGCAAAGCAGCCAGGAGGCATTCAGCACTTAGACATATCTCGCATCTGCTCGAATGTAAAGGTTGCAAGATTCTCTACGAGGCACCACTTTCTAGAATTAACTGCTCCCGTCTTATCTGCGATCTTAACAGAAAAGAGAACAGAGCAAGACGGCTGATCTGTCTCCTGGACCCAGCCTGGAGAGATCTGTAATTTCAGCAGAGCCTTCAACACCGGAGGGATGTGGTTGGCATTACTGTAATGTACAAGGTCCATATTGTCAAATTACCATACTTGGCTCCACTCCGAGGACAGCTAGAAATGTGCTTCTACACAAGACGAGCAACAGACAGAAACTACACAGTAACTGTTCCCTTCTCTAGAGCATCACTTCATCTGAGATCATTTATTCCTAAGATGACTCGAGTCTGGCACATGTTCGTATAGTATAATGATTTTTTTATTAACACATCGGCCGCTTCCCACCAAGGTAGGGTGGCCAGAACAAGAAAAACTCATTAACTCCATCACTGTCTTGTTAGAGGCGCCCTCACATTACAGTAATAAAACTGCAACATTAACACCTCACCTTTAGGGTGCAGGCACTGTACTTCCTATCTCCAGGACTCAAGTCCGACCTGCCGGTTTCCTTGGATCCCTTCGTAAATGTTACCTTGCTCATTCTCCAACAACACGTCAAGTCCTAAAAAACATTTGTTGGAAGTCCAAGCCCCTCGTGCACAACACCTCCTTAACCCCTCCCTCCAACCATTCCTAAGCCGACCCCTACCTCGCCTTCCTTCCGCTACAGATTTATACACTCGTACTCATTCTGTCTTGTTCCATTCTCTCTACATGTCCGAACCACCTCAACAACCGCTCCTCAGCCCTCTGGATAATAGTTTTGGTAATCCCACACCTCCTCCTAATATCCAAACTACGGATTCGCTGCATTATATTCACACCACACATTACCCTCAGACACGACATCACTGCCTTCAGCCTTCTCCTCGTTGCAACATTCACCACCCATGCTTCACACCCATATAAGAGCGTTGGTATAACTATAATCTCATACGTTCCCCTCTTTGTTTCCATGGATAATCATTTTTGTCTCCACAGACTCCGAAGTTCTCCACTCCCCTTTTTCCCCTCGTCAATTCTATGATTCACCTCATCTTTCATAGACCCATCTGCTGACATGTCCACTCCCAAATATCTGAACACATTCACCTCCTCCATACATTTTCCTTTCAATCTGATATCCAATCTTTCATTACCTAAATTTTTGTTATCCTCATCACCTTACTGTTTCCAATATTCACTTTTAATTTCCTTCTTTTACATACCCTACCGAACTCATCCACCAACCTCTGCAACTTCTCTTCAGAATCTCCCAAAAGCACAGTGTCATCAGCAAAGAGCAACTCTGACAACTCCCACTTTGTGTTAGATTCTTTATCTTTTAACCCCACACCTCTTGCAAACACCCGAGCAATCAATTTTCATACAACCCTATCTATAAATAAGGCCTGATTTTAATGGGAAATAATCTCCTTCTCTCCTACATACTCTAACATGACCTTCACTATCCTCGTAAAAACTCTTCACTGCTTTCAGTAACCTACCTCCTAACCATACATTTGCAACATGTGCCACATTGCTGCCACTATCCACCCTGTCATACACCTTTTCCAAATCCATTAATGCCAAAAAAACTCTTTACCATTATCTAAATACGGTTCACCTATATGTTTCACTGTAAACACTTGATCTACACACCCTCTACCCTTTCTAAAATCTCCTTGTTCATCTGCTTTCCTGCTCTCCATCGTACTCTTAATTTTTCAATAATAACTCTACCATTCATTTTACCATGTATACTCAGCAGACTTATTTCCCTATGATTGTTACACTCTCTTTTGTCCCGTTTGCCTTTATACAAAGGAACTATGCACGCTCTCTTCTAATCCCTAGGTACCTTACCCTCTTCCATACATTTATCAAATAAAAGCGCTAACCACTCTGCAGCATATTTACTGAGGTCAAAAGTTCAGTGCCCCAAGGCACTGTCCTGGCACCTGTGGTGTTTCTCATCCTCATAGTAGACATAGATAAAAACACCAAGCACACTTTTGTATCATCATTTGCAGATGACACTAAAATAAGCATGAAAGTCACTACGGTAGAAGTCACTGAAAAATTACAGGAAGACATAAGCAGGGTCTTCCAGTGGGCAGTGGAGAACAACATGACGTTCAATGGTGATAAATTTCTGGTGCTTAGGTATGGAAAGAATGAAGAACTCAAAAGGAACACTATATACAGAACTCAAGAGAGTAACCAAATAGAACGAAAGGAACACGTAAAAGACCTGGGAATAATTATGTCAGCTGATCTTTCTTTTAAAGACCATAACAAGACAAAGATCACGACAGCCAGGAAGATGACGGGGTGGGTATTGAGAACTTTCAAAACAAGGGAAATAATGCCGATGGTAACACTCTTCGAATCGCTAGTGCTTCCTAATTTAGAATATTGCTCAGTGCTGACGGCCCCGTTCAAAGCAGGAGAAATATCAGAGCTGGAAGAAATACAGAGATCGTTTACGGCAGTGAAACATCTAAATTACTGGGAACGCCTTCAAGTCTTGAACATGTACTCATTGGAGCGGAGGAGAGAGATACATGATATTATATACCTTGAAAGTACTCGAGGGCCTGGTCCCAAATCTGCACACTGGCATAACTTACTGGAGTGGGAGATATGGGAGGAAGTGTAAAATAAACCCAGTGAGGAGCAGGGGTGCTGTGGGGACAATAAGGGAGCACTGTATCAACATCCGGGGTCCCAGACTAGTCAATATCTTACCAGAAAATATCCGAAACACGGCTGGAAACTGGACAAGTATCTTCACCAGGTGTCAGATCAACCAGGCTGTGACGGATATGTGGGGCAGCGGTCCTCCAGTAGCAAGAGCCTGGTTGACCAGGCAAGGACCAGACGAGCCTGGCCCATGGCCGGGCTCAGAGTTGAGAAACTATCAAAACTCTCTAAAGGTATATCAAAGGTAAAGGTAGGTATATCGCTCCAAAACTATATCTCCACCTGCTTTTAACATTTCTATCTTTATCCCATCAATCCCAGCTGCCTTACCCCCTTTCATTCTACCCACTGCCTCACGAACTTCCCTCACACTCACAACTGGCTCTTCCTCACTCCTCCTTGCCCTATACACGAAATCACAGCTTCCGTATCTTCATCAACATTTATCAATTTCTCAAAATATTCCCTCCCTCCCGATACCTTCAACTCTTCATTTAATAACTCTCCTCTCATATTTTTAACTAACATATAAATTCGTTCCCTAGGCTTTCTCATCTTAATAATCTCACTCCAAAACATTTTAAAATTTTCAACAAAATTTGTTGATAACATCTCACCCACTCTCTCATTTGCTCTCTTTTTACATTGCTTCACCACTCTCTTAACCTCTCTTTTTCTCTCCATGTACTCCTCCCTCCTTGCATCACTTCTACTTTGTAAAAACCTCTCATATGCTAACTTTTTCTCCCTTACTACGCTCTTTACATCATCATTCCACCAATCGCTCTTCTTCCCTCCCGCACCCACTTTCCTGTAACCACAATCTTCTGCTGAACACTCTAACACTACATTCTGAACCTTACTCCATACATCTTCGACCCCATTGCCTATATTATCACTAGCGTATCTATCCTTCAATAATTGTTTATATCTTACCCTAACTGCCTCCTCCTTTAGTTTATAAACCTTCACCTCTCTCTTACTTGTTGCTTCTATTTTCCTTGTATCATATCTACCTTTCACTCTCACTGTAGTTACAACTAAAAAGTGATCTAATGTATCTATGGCCCCTCTATAAACAAGTACATCTTCAAGTCTACCCAACAGTCTCTTATTTACCAATACGTAGTCCAACAAACTACTGTCATTACGCCCTATATCATATTTTGTATACATTATCTTTTTTTTTTTAATATGTATAACCTATAACGAAATAGTTGATAAAAATAAATCGCTGAACCACAGACGGCTTCAACTTCATCCTGTTCCCTATATATATGCTTTATAACATTAAGAAGACTTTCAAATGAGCAGATGTAGTTAACAGCTCTTAGCTTGTAAATAAAGTTTGTAATCTTTACCCTAACATTGTAAAACTCCATGTAAAACAAAGAGGGATGAAGAGACTGTTTGTGTGTCTGTTCTCACCTAGTTGTGGTTGCAGGAGTAGAGTCACAGCTCCTGGCCCCGCCTCTTCTCTGGCCGCTACTAGGTCACTCTTCCCGCTCCATGAGCTTTATCATACCTCTACTTAAAGCTATGTATGGATCCTGCCTCCACTACATCACTTCCCAGACTATTCCACTTCCCGACAACTTTGTGACTTAAGGAATACTTCAAAACATCCCTGTGATTCACCTAAGTCTTCAGCTTCTAACTGTCACCCCTTGTTGCTGTGTCTCATCTCTGTAACATACTGTCTCTGTCCACCTTGTTGATTCCTCTCAGTATTTTGTATGTCGTTATCATATCCCCCCTATCTCTCCTGTCCTTCAATTTCGTCAGGTCGATTTCTCTTAACCTCTCCTCGTTGGACATACCCCTTAGCTCCGGGACCAGTCTAGTTGCAAACCTTTGCACTTTGTCTAGTTTTTTTACGTGCTTCACTAGATGTGGGTTCCAAACTGGTGCTGCATACTCCAATATGGACCTAACGTACACAGTGTACAGGGTCCTGAACGATTCCTTTTTAATATGTTGGAATGCTGTTCTTAGGTTTGCTAGGCGTCCGTATGCTGCAGCAGTTATTTGGTTGATGTGCGCCTCAGGAGATGTGCATGGTGTTATACTCACCCCAAGTTCTTTTTCTTGATTGAGGTTTGTAGTCTCTGGCCCCCTAGACTGTACTCCGTCTGCGATCATCTTTGTACTTCCCCATTCTTCATGACTTTGCACTTGGTGGGGTTGAACTCCAGGAGCCAGTTTCTGGACCAGGCCTGCAGTCTGTCCAGATCCCTTTGTAGTTCTTCCTGGTCCTCGTCCGATTGAATTCTTCTCATCAACTTCACATCATGTCGTTCACAAATACCAGAAACAGCAGTGGTCCTAGGAGTGACCCCTGTTGATATGTGTTAGTTACCATTTTGTCCTAGGCACATATCGATTAGACCCTAGGCCTGTTGTATATGTGTGTGTGTGTTATTGTTGTTGTTTGCCAACAGCTGAGGAGTGACGGCTTCACAAGGAAGAGTTACTCTTACCCTCACCATCACTCTCAAAACAGCTGCACAGACTCTTGGCATATTAACTTATTATTAGTTTTAAATAACACAAAAATCGTTGATGTGGAACAAATACTACAATCAATCTAATGCAACATGTAAAGTTCTATTAATTTAAAAAACAAAAACAAAAATCCAACATTGTTAAATATAATAAATTTAAGTTCCTATTGACACGCTATTGTAGTGCTTGTGATTGATACAATATTGACACGCCCTTGTATTGCTTGTGATTGATACAATATTGACACGCCCTTGTAGTGCTTGTGATTGATACAATATTGACACGCCCTTGTAGTGCTTGTGATTGATACAATATTGACACGCCCTTGCAGTGCTTGTGATTGATACAATATTGACACGCCCTTGTAGTGCTTGTGATTGATACAATATTGACACGCCCTTGTAGTGCTTGTGATTGATACAATATTGACACGCCCTTGTAGTGCTTGTGATTGATACAATATTGACACGCCCTTGTAGTGCTTGTTGGGCCACCACTCACGGGTTTAAATTTTCTAGTGGCAAAACTCATCCAATTACGTTTACTAGACGTTCAGTGGTCTCTTATCATCCATTGTACCTATACGGCTCACGTATCCCAGAACGTGATACAGTCAGGTTTCTCGGCCTCCTGTTTGACCGCAGATTGTCCTGGAAACCTCACATTACCTCTCTGAAGGCAACTTGTCACACCAGGCTGAACCTTCTTAAAACCCTCGCACATCTTTCATGGGGGCTGATCGTAGAACCCTCCTTCGCCAACATTCGAAACTCGATTATGGTGACCAGATATATTCGGCGGCCTCCCCTGCTACTCTTTCCATCCTTAATCCCATTCATCACCAGGGATTACGCTTATGCCTTGGTGCTTTTCGTTCTTCCCTGGTTGAGAGCCTCTATGTAGAAGCGAACATTCCATCCTTAATCGCTATTATTTTCCCTCTCATGACCTCCGCAATCCTTCCATGTATAGGATTGTTACAGATGTTAGTAGACGCTCTTTATTTGTTCGTCGCCCCTGCTTGCTTCGTCCCTTTTTTCTTCGTCTACATTCACTCCTGTCTTCCCTTCAGCTACCACCTCTATATGTTCATGTGACATCTCCCTTTCCTCTACCCCCTTGGGAAGTTCCTGCTGTCCGTGTCTGTTCTATTCCTCTACCTTGCGCGAAAGCCCAACTACCTACGGCGGCTTCTCGCTCTTTCTTTCTAGACCACTTTCGTTCTCATTCCCATGCCATCGCTGTATACACCGATGGTTCAAAGTCATCTGACGGCGTCGGATTCGCAGCAGTGTTTCCGGACAGCGTTGTACGAGGGCATCTATTACCCTCGGCTAGCATATTTATGGCTGAATTGCATACCATTCTTGTGGCACTTATCCGTATTGCATCTATGCCTGTATCACCATTTGTGGTCGTTTCAGACTCCCTTAGTGCTTTACAGGCTATCCGTAAAATTGATACACCTCACCCCCTAGTTCTTCGTATCCACCTTTGGTTACGCCGTATCTTTAGCAAGCATAAAGATATTGTCTTTTGTTGGGTCCCTGGTCATGTTGACGTACAGGGCAATGAACAGGCAGACACTGCTGCGCGGTCAGCAGTACATGACCTTCCAGTTTCATATAGAGGTGTTCCTTTCACGGACTATTTTGCGGTCATTGCTACCCACCTTCGCACCCGTTGGCAACAACGCTGGTCTGACCTGATGAATAACAAACTTCATTCTATTAAACCGGTTATAGGTTTCTGGCCTTCTTCTTGTCACCAATGTCGAGGTTGGGAGACTACTCTCTCCCGTCTTCGCATCGGCCACACTCGTCTTACTCACGGGTATCTCATGGAGAGGCTCCCTGCCCCTCTCTGTGAGCATTGTCAGGTTCCAGTGTCTGTTCGACATATTCTGTTGGACTGCCCACTTTATCAACGAGCACGCAGAATTTACCTCCAACGTCGTCTTCGCTCTTCGGCCCTTTCTTTACCTTCCCTTCTTGCTGATGGACCCTCCTTTAATCCTGACTCTCTCGTTGATTTTTTGACAGAGACTGACTTACTACACAAACTCTGACGATTATATCTCTAGCACCTCCCTCAGTCCCTTCTACCTCGATCTCTTGCTACCCTCCATCCCTGCACTATCCACCATCATCTTGCACTCCATACCCTACTAATCGTCCATCTCCCTCTTATAACCCATTCTCTCTGCATCCTGCAATAACCTGCAGCGCTGTATAACCCCTGTGGTTTAGCGCTTCTATTTGATTATAATAATAATTGTAGTGTCTGTGATTGATACAATATTGACACGCCCTTGTAGTGCTTGTGATTGATACGATATTGACACGCCTTTGTAGTGCTTGTGATTAATACAATATTGACACGCCCTTGTAGTGATTGTGATTAATACAATATTGACACGCCCTTGTAGTGATTGTGATTAATACAATATTGACACGCCCTTGTAGTAATTGTGATTAATACAATATTGACACGCCCTTGTAGTGCTTGTGATTAATACAATATTGACACGCCTTTGTAGTGATTGTGTTTGATACAATATTGACACGCCCTTGTAGTGATTGTGATTAATACAATATTGACACGCCCTTGTAGTGATTGTGATTAATACAATATTGACACGCCCTTGTAGTGATTGTGATTAATACAATATTGACACGCCCTTGTAGTGATTGTGATTAATACAATATTGACACGCCCTTGTAGTGATTGTGATTATACAATATTGACACGCCTTTGTAGTGATTGTGTTTATACAATATTGACACGCCCTTGTAGTGCTTGTGATTAATACAATATTGACACGCCCTTGTAGTGCTTGTGATTAATACAATATTGACACGCCCTTGCTGTGCTTGTGATTGATACAATAATGACACGCCTTTGTAGTGATTGTGTTTGATACAATATTGACACGCCCTTGCAGTGCTTGTGTTAATACAATATTGACACGCCCTTGTAGTGATTGTGATTGATACAATATTGACACGCCCTTGTAGTGATTGTGTTTGATACAATATTCAGAATTTTTCAACGAAAAGATTCATTCAAACAGTATACAGTTACGTTGAATAAGTTACTATATTGGGACACAAATGAACCTCATGACTCATGGAATCATAGTAACATTGCAAACCACGGAACGAGTCGGGTTTGAATCCATGGCAAGTGAGTCCATAAGCTCAAAGGCCAGAGCTTTAACTACTCGGCCAACTGGTTTTGGGTTTGATTTATCCAACTATGTATATTTTTCTACACACAATGTCTCACCCAAGTAGTGAGCATAGCCAGTGTTGTGGTGCTAGGTTCATACACTGCCTCCTAGCATAGCCAGTGTTGTGGTGCTAGGTTCATACACTGCCTCCTAGCATAGCCAGTGTTGTGGTGCTAGGTACATACACTGCCTCCTAGCATAGCCAGTGTTGTGGTGCTAGGTTCATACACTGCCTCCTAGCATAGCCAGTGTTGTGGTGCTAGGTTCATACACTGCCTCCTAGCATAGCCAGTGTTGTGGTGCTAGGTTCATACACTGCCTCCTAGCATAGCCAGTGTTGTGGTGCTAGGTTCATACACTGCCTCCTAGCATAGCCAGTGTTGTGGTGCTAGGTTCATACACTGCCTCCTAGCATAGCCAGTGTTGTGGTGCTAGGTTCATACACTGCCTCCTAGCATAGCCAGTGTTGTGGTGCTAGGTTCATACACTGCCTCCTAGCATAGCCAGTGTTGTGGTGCTAGGTTATACACTGCCCTAGCATAGCCAGTGTTGTGGTGCTAGGTCATACACTGCCTCAGCATAGCCAGTGTTGGTGTAGGTCATCACTGCCTCCTAGCATAGCCAGTGTTGTGTGTAGGTTCATACACTGCTCCTAGCATAGCCAGTGTTGTGGTGCTAGGTTCAACACTGCCTCCTAGCATAGCCAGTGTTGTGGTGCTAGGTCATACACTGCCCCTAGCAAGCCAGTGTTGGTGCTAGGTCATACACTGCTCCTAGCATGCAGTGTTGTGGTGCTGGTACATACACTGTCCTAGCATAGCCAGTGTTGTGGTGCTAGTTCATACACTGCCCTAGCATAGCAGTGTTGTGTGCTAGGTTCATACACTGCCTCCTAGCATAGCCAGTGTTGTGGTGCTAGGTTCATACACTGCCTCCTAGCATAGCCAGTGTTGTGGTGCTAGGTTCATACACTGCCTCTACATAGCCAGTGTTGTGGTGCTAGTCATACACTGCTCCTAGCATAGCCAGTGTTGTGGTGCTAGGTCATACACTGCCTCCTAGCATAGCCAGTGTTGTGGGCTAGGTTCATAACTGCCTCCTAGCATAGCCAGTGTTGTGGTGCTAGGTTCATACACTGCCTCCTAGCATAGCCGTGTGTGGTGTAGGTTCATACACTGCCTCCTAGCATAGCCAGTGTTGTGGTGTAGGTCATACACTGCCTCCTACATAGCCAGTGTTGTGGTGCTAGGTTCATCCTGCCCCTAGCATAGCCAGTGTTGTGGTAGGTTCATACAGCCTCCTAGCATAGCCAGTGTTGTGGTGCTAGGTTCATACACTGCCTCCTAGCATAGCATGTTGTGGTGCTAGGTCATACACTGCCTCCTAGCAAGCCAGTGTTGTGTGTAGTTCATACACTGCTCCTAGCATAGCAGTGTTGTGGTGTAGGTACATACACTGCTCCTAGCATAGCCAGTGTTGTGGTGCTAGGTTCATACACTGCCTCCTAGCATAGCAGTGTTGTGGTGCTAGGTCATACACTGCTCCTAGCATAGCCAGTGTTGTGGTGTAGGTTCATACACTGCTCTAGATAGCCAGTGTTGTGGTGTAGGTTCATACACTGCTTCTAGCATAGCCAGTGTTGTGGTGCTAGGTTCATAAACTGCCTTCTAGCATAGCCAGTGTTGTGGAGCTAGGTTCATATACTGCCTCCTAGCATAGACAGTGTTGTAGTGCTAGGTTCATACACTGCCTCCTAGCATAGCCTGTGCTGTGGTGCTAGGTTCATACACTGCCTCCTAGCATAGCCAGTGTTGTGGTGCTAGGTACATACACTGCTTCCTAACATAGCCAGTGTTGTGGTGCTAGGTTCATACACTGCCTCCTAGCATAGCCAGTGTTGTGATAGGTTCATACAAGGCCTCCTAGCATAGCCAGTGTTGTGGTGCTAGGTTCATACACTGCCTCCTAGCATAGCCAGTGTTGTGGTGCTAGGTACATACACTGCCTCCTAGCACAGCCAGTGTTGTGCTGCTAGGTTCATACACTGTCTCCTAGCATAGACAGTGTTGTGGTGCTAGGTACATACACTGTCTCCTAGCATAGCCAGTGTTGTGGTGCTAGTTTCATACACTGCCTCCTAGCATAGCCAGTGTTGTGGTGCTAGGTACATACACTGTCTCCTAGCATAGCCAGTGTTGTGGTGCTAGGTTCATACACTGCATCCTAGGATAGGCAGTGTTGTGGTGTTAGGTTCATAAACTGCCTCCTAGGATAGGCAGTGTTGTGGTGCTAGGTTCATACACTGCCTCCTAGCATAGCCAGTGTTGTGGTGCTAGGTTCATACACTGCCTCCTAGGATAGGCAGTGTTGTGGTGCTAAGTTCATTCACTGACTTCTAGCATAGCCAGTGTTGTGGTGCTAGGTTCATAAACTGCCTTCTAGCATAGCCAGTGTTGTGGAGCTAGGTTCATATACTGCCTCCTAGCAAAGCCAGTGTTGTAGTGCTAGGTTCATACACTGCCTCCTAGCATAGCCTGTGCTGTGGTGCTAGGTTCATACACTGCCTCCTAGCATAGCCAGTGTTGTGGGGCTAGGTACATACACTGCTTCCTAACATAGCCAGCGTTGTGGTGCTAGGTTCATACACTGCCTCCTAGCATAGCCAGTGTTGTGATAGGTTCATACAAGGCCTCCTAGCATAGCAAGTGTTGTGGAGCTAGGTTCATACACTGCCTCCTAGGATAGCCATTGTTGTGGTGCTAGGTTCATACACTGCCTTCTAGCATAGCCAGTGTTGTGGTGCTAGGTTCATACACTGCCTCCTAGGATAGCTATTGTTGTGGTGCTAGGTTCATACACTGCCTCCTAGCATAGCCAGTGTTGTGGTGCTAGGTTCATACACTGCCTCCTAGCATAGCCAGTGTTGTGGGGCTAGGTTCATACACTTCCTCTTAGCATAGCCAGTGTTGTGGTGCTAGGTTCATACACTGCCTCCTAGCATAGCCAGTGTTGTGGTGCTAGGTTCATACACTGCCTCCTAGCATAGCTAGTGTTGTGGAGCTAGGTTCATACACTGCCTCCTAGGATAACCATTGTTGTGGTGCTAGGTTCATACACTGCCTCCTAGCATAGCCAGTGTTGTGGTGCTAGGTTCATACACTGCCTCCTAGGATAGCCATTGTTGTGGTGCTAGGTTCATACACTGCCTCCTAGCATAGCCAGTGTTGTGGAGCTAGGTTCATACACTGCCTCCTAGGATAGCCATTGTTGTGGTGCTAGTTTCATACACTGCCTCCTAGCATAGCCAGTGTTGTGGTGCTAGGTTCATACACTGTCTCCTAGCATAGACAGTGTTGTGGTGCTAGGTACATACACTGTCTCCTAGCATAGCCAGTGTTGTTGTGATAGGTTCATACACTGCCTCCTAGCATAGCCAGTGTTGTGGTGCTAGGTTCATACACTGCCTCCTAGCATAGCCAGTGTTGTGGGGCTAGGTTCATACACTGCCTCCTAGCATAGGCAGTGTTGTGGGGCTAGGTTCATACACTGCCTCTTAGAATAGCCAGTGTTGTGGTGCTAGGTTCATACACTGCCTCCTAGTATAGCCAGTGTTGTGGTGCTAGGTTCACACACTGCCTCCTAGCATAGCCAGTGTTGTGGGGCTAGGTTCATACACTGCCTCTTAGCATAGCCAGTGTTGTGGTGCTAGGTACATATTCTACACTGTTATGGTATTACAGCATTTTTATAGGACGAACATTTTCAAACAGATAATTGTTTTATTGTAGTTGGCATAAATAAAATATTTACAAAAGTATACAAATTTTTATTGACATATGTTTCAGAAGTGTTATATTACTACGAGGTAAATACATGGTAAGCAAAATACGTTTTTTACATACACGGTATTTCACGAAGAATAAGACTATAATTACAAAGTGTATGTACACACACACACACACACACACACACACACACACACCACACAACACACACACACACACACACACACACACACACACACACATCTATATAACAATTCAGCGTCAAGGTTCTAATAGGATGAATTTACAACTTGTACTTCTTAGACTTTCATGTATCAATGGACACCAACTGCGACCCTTCCCTTTCATCCCACTCCTCCTGACTTTTAATTTATTTTTGAGCTTCTATCCTTAAAGTCGAACAATTCATGTTGTCTACAAAGTCTCGTAGCTCGATTGGTAGCGCACTCGGCTCACACTCTCATGTCCGGGGTCGATCCCGTTATGGTGGAAACATTAGGACGTGTCTCCTTAAGACACCTGCAGAATTTTCATTGGCTATGTCGATAGATGGGTGTATAGAAGAGGCGGTGAGCCTCAGAGTAGACAAAGGGAAGATATGAAGATGAAGTGTCGATGCTATTTCTGGAAGGAGAAAAGTACGTTACAGATAACACTGGTACCTCTACAGAACACAGGGTACCTCCACAAAGCACAGTGGTACCTCCACAAAGCACAGTGGTACCTCCACAAAACACAGGGAACCTCCACAAAGCACAGTGGTACCTCCACATAACACAGGGTACCTCCACATAACACAGGGTACCTCACCAAAGTACAGTGGTACCTCCACATAACACAGGGTACCTCCACAAAGTACAGTGGTACCTCCACAGAACACAACTGTACCTCCTCAGAGAACAGGGAACCTCCACAAAGCCCAGTGGTACCTCCACATAACACAGGGAACCTCCACAAAGCATAGTGGTACCTCCACATAACACAGGGTACCTCCACATAACACAGGGTAACTCCACATAACACAGGGAACCTCCACAAAGCGCAGTGGTACCTCACCATAACACAGGATTCCACCACAAAGCACAGTGGTACCTCCACATAACACAGGGAACCTCCAAATAACACAGGGAACCTCCAAATAACACAGGGTACCTCCACATAACACAGGGTACCTTCACATAACACAGGGAACCTCCACAAAGCGCAGTGGTACCTCCACATAACACAGGAACCCTCCACATAACACAGGGACCCTCCACATAACACAGGGACTCTCCACATAACACAGGGACCCTCCACATAACACAGGGAGCCTCCACATAACACAGGGAACCTCCAAATAACACAGGGAACCTCCAAATAACACAGGGTACCTCCACATAACACAGGGTACCTTCACATAACACAGGTAACCTCCACAAAGCGCAGTGGTACCTCCACATAACACAGGGACCCTCCACATAACACAGGGACCCTCCACATAACACAGGGACCCTCCACATAACACAGGGACCCTCCACATAACACAGGGAACCTCCACAAAGCACAGTGGTACCTCTACAAAGCAAAGTGGTACCTCCACATAACACAGGGAACCTCCACAAAGCATAGTGGTACCTCCACATAACACAGGGTACCTCCACAAAGCGCAGTGGTACCTCCACATAACACAGGAAACCTCCACAAAACAGTGGTACGTCCACATAACACAGGGAACCTCCACAAAGCATAGTGGTACCTCCACATATCACAGGGAACCTCCACAAAGCGCAGTGGTACCTCCACATAACACAGGGAACCTCCACAAAGCACAGTGGTACCTCCACATAACACAGGGAACCTCCACATAACACAGGGAACCTCCACATAACATAGGGAACCTCCACATAACACAGGGTACCTCCACATAACACAGGGAACCTCCACAAAGCACAGTGGTACCTCCACATAACACAGGGAACCTCCACATAACACAGGGAACCTCCACATAACACAGGGAACCTCCACATAACACAGGGAACCTCCACATAACACAGGGAACCTCCACATAACACAGGGTACCTCCACATAACACAGGGAACCTCCACAAAGCACAGTGGTACCTCCACATAACACAGGGAACCTCCACATAACACAGGGAACCTCCACATAACACAGGGAACCTCCACATAACACAGGGAACCTCCACATAACACAGGGAACCTCCACATAACACAGGGTACCTCCACATAACACAGGGAACCTCCACAAAGCACAGTGGTACCTCCACATAACACAGGGAACCTCCACATAACACAGGGAACCTCCACATAACACAGGGAACCTCCACATAACACAGGGAACCTCCACATAACACAGGGAACCTCCACATAACACAGGGTACCTCCACATAACACAGGGAACCTCCACAATGCACAGTGGTACCTCCACATAACACAGGGAACCTCCACATAACACAGGGAACCTCCACATAACACAGGGAACCTCCACATAACACAGGGAACCTCCACATAACACAGGGAACCTCCACATAACACAGGGAACCTCCACAGAACACTGACAAAAAGAATGATCACTCCAGAGAGGGAAGTTGTACAAGAATGGTATACAATACCGACAGTATGAAATACACATGTGCGACATCTGGGTATCTTTATTGTAAACGTTTCGCCATCCAGTGGCTTTATCAATACAAATTCTAGGACATTATATGAAGGCAGTAGAACTATATACAAAAGATGAGGTAATCAGTCCCTCGGCCTTGGAGTTGGTGTGTTCAGCACCGAAGTCGTGGAGTTACTGGAGCAGAGGCAAGGAGGCTGGCGCTTATATACTAACGTCAGGTGGAAAGGGACGGGTAGCAGACGAGGGCATAGTCACTGGTTGTAGTAGTAGTTGTCGTTGCCGTGAAGAAGGTTATGTGCAGGTCCTCAGAATCAAGATTCCATGATGTTGCAGTGTCTGACAACTTGTAAAATACCGACAATATGAAATAAAGACACATGTGCGACATCTGGGTATCTTTATTGTAAATGCTTCGCCATCCAGTGGCGTTCCTTTCCACCTGACGTTAGTATATAAGCGCCAGCCTCCTTGCCTCTGCTCCAGAAACTCCACGACTTCGGTGCTGAACACACCAACTCCAAGGCCGAGGGACTGATTACCTCATATTTTGTATATAGTTCTTCTGTCTTCACATTATGTCCTAGAATTTGTATTGATAAAGCCACTGGATGGCGAAACGTCTACAATAAAGATACCCAGATGTCGCACATGTGTCTATATTTCACAGAAAAAGGAAGATTGAAAAATTATGGAAAAAAAATGTTTTCTTTTTAAAAATAGTGCATAATTCTGGCAACATGTTGATGTAATCAGCTTCTTTCATATTTCTAAGTATGTTTTTTCTTAAATATATATTTTTTGTTTTTGCTCTCATAAAAAAAGACATGATGGCAATTAGTGTTTTTTTTCTCTCTCTCCAAAAATTATGATTTTTTTATTGTTTCATTCTAAATACAGTACATTGCAACATCTCTGAGGACTCCATTCAAATGCAGGGAGTGATGACAGCTCAGTCGCCTGTGGGGTGTCTAGATGTGTTGAGGTGTTCAACACGCTGAGATTTGGCGCACTGTAAGCATAGCGTTTTACAGAAAACGATATATATATGTTAAGTAAAAGGACACAAATGCAACTAATGTGACATTTTATTGTGGCAACGTTTCGCTCTCCAGGAGCTTTGTCAAGCCGTTACAAACAATACATGGACACACAGGGTATATATAGTCTCAGAGTGAGGTGTAATACTAGTGGTGGTAGAAGTAGTATTGATATAAGTAGTAGTAGTAGTAGTAATACAATAAGGTAGAACCATCAACTTGCATATGAGTAAAAGGTGATAAAAGCAATTACTTGGGTAGTATAAAAATAGGTTAGACAAATATTTGTTGGAATAGAGAAGGCCTGTAGCAGTGTTCCACACCTGCGATGTGCTTGTGTGGTATTAGCAGGAGAGACTATGTGATGGTAGGGTTTACTGTTCTCAGGAGGATTCTTGCTAAGACTTCAGAGATGGTGAAGCTGCCTTTGTTTTGTTTAATTGTGTTAGAAACAGCGATAAATGCTGATTCAAGGCACTTGCGTCTGCGGAAATTAGTTTCTTTGATTGCTAATCGGGCGTCTTTGAATTTCATGAGATGATTGGTGGAATTTCGGTGTTGTACGCAGGCGTTGTTCAGGTTATCGTTCCTACATGCATTGTGTTCATCGAGGCGTATTTCGAGGTTTCTTGTTGTTTCTCCTACATAAATTCTGTCGCAACCTCCATGAAACACGCCTCAATGAACACATTAATGCATGTAGGAACGATAACCTGAACAACGCCTGCGTACAACACCGTACATTATCTCTCAATTACCTTACATCTGATGTCAACTAGAGCAATGTACATCTTCCCAACTTTGTAGATAAGGGAGAGTTTTGTGCCCTATAGAATTTTGCACCATTTATTTTTTCTATATAACTTTTATGGCAAAAAGTCACTACAAACACAGTGTGTAGGTTTCAAATGCTCCTTAAATCACTGTAAAAATTTCATTGAAATTGGAACGAAGAAAAAACAAATTTTTCAGTAGCCCACTCCTTAACATCCAGCAAGCGAGCATGAGGATCTTAGATCGGAAAAGACACAGGTATTTTCTATAATTCTACTTGCTGTTGGTGTGTGAGCAAGAGATTCAGCGAAAACAGTTAGGTACACTTGAATCCTGGAGGTGAGAGGTACAGTACTAGCACTCCAGAGGCTGGGATCCTGGAGTTGAGAGGTACAGTACTAGCACTCCAGAGGCTGGGATCCTGGAGGTAATAGGTACAGTACTAGCACTCCAGAGGCTGGGATCCTGGAGGTGAGAGGTACAGTAGTAGCACTCCAGAGGCTGGGATCCTGGAGGTGAGAGGTACAGTAGTAGCACTCCAGAGGCTGGGATCCTGGAGGTAAGAGGTACAGTACTAGCACTCCAGAGGCTGGGATCCTGGAAGTAAGAGGTACAGTACTAGCACTCCAGAGGCTGGGATCCTGGAGGTAATAGGTACAGTACTAGCACTCCAGAGGCTGGGATCCTGGAGGTGAGAGGTACAGTAGTAGCACTCCAGAGGCTGGGATCCTGGAGGTAAGAGGTACAATACTAGCACTCTAGAGGCTGGGATCCTGGAGGTAAGAGGTACAGTACTAGCACTCCAGAGGCTGGGATCCTGGAGGTAAGAGGTACAGTACTAGCACTCCAGAGGCTGGGATCCTGGAGATAAGAGGTACAGTACTAGCACTCCAGAGTTTGGGATGGAATGCTGCACTTTAGACGGTCATGTTATTTGTGATATCAGTATATTACTGACAAGAGAGCTGCTTCATGAAAGATGATTAACGAGTTTCCTTTATATTGGTCTGGGGAAAATAGCCTGAGATGCAAAAAAAAATAACTGGACTGGAATATTTTGAGATGTAACTTGCAGACTGGCACTTACCAGACACAAGTTGGACCTGTAGTGCCAAGGATGCTAACAACACTTCTTTATGATAGAAGCTCCAATTATTGGTTCACATTTATACGAAGATTTCAACTATACCTCGCGTCGACACACATTAACATAGTTTCTTCATTGTTTCTTGATCCTAGATCCAGATGGGAGTAAGAACTGCTAAGAAACTATCAATTAAATAAATTTGTGTTTATGGAGATAATTAAGAGGTTGTAAGATTTACCTGCTCATTTGTTTATAAGATATAAAAGCAGTTTTTTTGTTGAACATTGTTACAGTCTCTCAGCCTGAGACCAATTATGTATTAATTTTAAGTTACAGGAAGCGTCCCACCCCAAGTATCATCCAGGTTCTTCCCGGTGAACTCTTAATTGTGGGGAGTTTCCTTTAATGACGTTACTGGGGCCAGGAGGTGAGATAAATGTTCAACTTCCAGTAATTTGATATATGTATTACATCTCTCTCTCTCTCTCTCTCTCTCTCTCTCTCTCTCTCTCTCTCTCTCTCTCAGAGGCAATGGGATCTCATCATATAGTAACATAGAAAATGGTTACATAAAGTATTTTATTCTGATAGAGAATGCTAACAGAGAATTAGAACTCATACAAAACATTAACTTTTAAAAATGGGAACCCATAAATAATACGAACTCTACTACTTTTTCAAAAAGTTTCATTTTATCTTTTAATTTCAAAATTCAGAAATTTATGTTGCCAGGAATTGTTCAGAAAGAAATTAAAAATATTTTCGAATATAAATTGAACTGTAAGTAGTAAGAATTATATAATGTGCCTAAGTTCTAACAATTAATAATATATTCAGTAATATTTTTAGCTGGCCACTGCTTGCCTTCCCTCCATCATTCTTCCCCAGTCTGCCGCCCGTAAGGTACGACGTAGGTTCCTCCTTGCCACAACTTATGTCCCGGCACGCGACCACAGTGCAACACTTTACCTCTTGCATGCACTATGCACCTTCGCTACACTCACTATGATGCCCCCTCCACACGCTCGTTCCACCAGGCATACCGTACATTATTCACTCTAGCAGGCCAGGTGGATGCTTATTAGGAGAAGCTAGCTAGCTTCCAAGAAAATAGTGCAGCTGTAATGTTAGGAGAGACAAGTGTCAAGCGTGTTTGCAGGCTTTTTCGCCTTTATACCAGAGGCTTCTTCCTCAAACATAGTACTGTAGTTCCCCTGGCTCATTTGTCTTCCGCGGGAAGCGATGGCGCTCAGCCACTTCCAGCGCCTGAACACACTTCAACTGATCTCATATCATCAGATCATATCTTAGGTGCAATAAAAGCAACAGCTACTAGGACTCTCCCAGACATTCCAAAAGCAGCCACATGCAAATGGTTAACTCACAGAACCTCTGAAAAATGTAAACGAAGGTTCCACTATCCTAAATGCTCCACCAACCATTAATTCATGGTACATATTGCTACTTTTTTAAACAATGTCTGCTTATCCGTGTCGGAAAGAGGTGGCAAGTCGGTCATTAATTTTTTAAGAGATTTTCACATGGCTGATAGCTCCATTTGCCATGTCTTTCTATATAAAAACAGAGAGGCAAACTTCCTAATTGTTGCACTGACAGTGGAAAAATCAAGAGTCCAGGAGAACCAAAAAAAAATGAAGAGTGTAATACAAAGGAAGCAAACAGGATAATCACCAGTGAAGATACAGCTGCCCCCAGTGAAGATACAGCTGCCCCCAGTGAAGATACAGCTGCCCCCAGTGAAGATACAGCTGCCCCCAGAGATGTTGACACTGCTCAAGCACTTAAAGAAAAGCACCATACCAGGGAAACAAGGGGCAACAGCAGTTCTAATATGGATGTTTTCAAGGTGCTGGACAGCCACCTAAAGTCAGTACCTGATCAGCCAGGCTGTGATTGGTACATCGGTTTGCGTGAGGCCAGCAGTAACAGCCTGGTTGATAAGGCCATAAGTCACCGCGAGGCCTGGTCACAGACGGGTCGCGAAGGTGTTGACCCCCGAAACCCTCTTCAGTTATACTTTAGGTGTACCCCCGCCCCCCCTGCTGAACCACTGTGCAAGCCTCAGACGTCTACACTGTGCAAGCCTCAGACGTCTACACTGTGCAAGCCTCAGACGTCTACACTGTGCAAGCCTCAGACGTCTACACTGTGCAAGCCTCAGACGTCTACACTGTGCAAGCCTCAGACGTCTACACTGTGCAAGCCTCAGACGTCTACACTGTGCAAGCCTCAGACGTCTACACTGTGCAAGCCTCAGACGTCTACACTGTGCAAGCCTCAGACGTCTACACTGTGCAAGCCTCAGACGTCTACACTGTGCAAGCCTCAGACGTCTACACTGTGCAAGCCTCAGACGTCTACACTGTGCAAGCCTCAGACGTCTACACTGTGCAAGCCTCAGACGTCTACACTGTGCAAGCCTCAGACGTCTACACTGTGCAAGCCTCAGACGTCTACACTGTGCAAGCCTCAGACGTCTACACTGTGCAAGCCTCAGACGTCTACACTGTGCAAGCCTCAGACGTCTACACTGTGCAAGCCTCAGACGTCTACACTGTGCAAGCCTCAGACGTCTACACTGTGCAAGCCTCAGACGTCTACACTGTGCAAGCCTCAGACGTCTACACTGTGCAAGCCTCAGACGTCTACACTGTGCAAGCCTCAGACGTCTACACTGTGCAAGCCTCAGACGTCTACACTGTGCAAGCCTCAGACGTCTACACTGTGCAAGCCTCAGACGTCTACACTGTGCAAGCCTCAGACGTCTACACTGTGCAAGCCTCAGACGTCTACACTGTGCAAGCCTCAGACGTCTACACTGTGCAAGCCTCAGACGTCTACACTGTGCAAGCCTCAGACGTCTACACTGTGCAAGCCTCAGACGTCTACACTGTGCAAGCCTCAGACGTCTACACTGTGCAAGCCTCAGACGTCTACACTGTGCAAGCCTCAGACGTCTACACTGTGCAAGCCTCAGACGTCTACACTGTGCAAGCCTCAGACGTCTACACTGTGCAAGCCTCAGACGTCTACACTGTGCAAGCCTCAGACGTCTACACTGTGCAAGCCTCAGACGTCTACACTGTGCAAGCCTCAGACGTCTACACTGTGCAAGCCTCAGACGTCTACACTGTGCAAGCCTCAGACGTCTACACTGTGCAAGCCTCAGACGTCTACACTGTGCAAGCCTCAGACGTCTACACTGTGCAAGCCTCAGACGTCTACACTGTGCAAGCCTCAGACGTCTACAAAGCAATTATGTCATTCTCATCTGTCTGTGTTGGGGCTACACTGTAATGAAACCTCAGCATTTAAAAAGCTGGTTAATCCAGTGGTCGAGTAGACGGTAGAGATCCATCTCTAGGAAATCATAAGGTTCGTTAATAACTCCTTACCTGCTCTGATTTCTGACAAAATTAAACCTTCCTTATTTGGTGCAACGCTTAGAGTCTTTTTAAAAGAAAAATGGAGGAACTAAAATAGTTACTGTGGGCAACACTATCCGCCGCCGCTTTCTCAAGCTGCTGTCATGATGCTTCAGCCAAACCAACTTGGGTTTGGGTCCCTCAAGGAAGGGAGGCAGCAGTTCATGCAACAAGGGCAGTAGCAAAACTAGATTTCAAGAACACATGGAATCCCACAGAAAAGAGATGCGGTATTAACAGTTTTAGAAGACCATTTCCCTAGTCTCCTCTCTCTCGTTTCAGCTGGACACAGCAAAGAATCCAAACTACTGTTGGGGAGCATAAAATCACTTAATCGGAGGGTGTCCAGCAATGGAACGTTCTCGCTCCATTTCTCTTCTGCATAACTGTTAGGGAAATCAATGTCAGACCGACCAGTGAACTAAATATCTGGCAGGCACAAAGGAGTCTCATCTAACTGACCTTGTGCAGGTTATAGCTCAGGGACAGGACACACAACTTTTTTATTAATCTTTCCAAATGTGAAATTATCTCGGCTAATTAGTAAGTGATAGACACAGTGACATGCATACTACGAGGTGTATCAGCAATAGCCACCACAAATAGAATCTTCCTGGGAGAACCTCTTGGAAGTAATGAAATTGACTCATTTCTCGAGAACAAATTAGACGATTTGAGTCTAGTTTTTCGACTCGACGATGCCTTGTACCTGGCCAGGCTACCACATTTCCTAAAATGTTCACCCTGACATGACAATCATAGGTGATATAGAGAGCGGGATCAAGCTACACTTCCGGTCAGATTAGGAGGAACCGTTGTCAGCAAGGCATCACAGATTGCACTACCTGCTTTGCTATCTTCAATTGTAGCGTCCAGTGAACTTGCAGTAGAATTCTCCCTGAACACCTTTGGTACAATGTTGGGGTTTGGGACGTAAAGTTTATTAATGGAGACTGGCTCGTGGATAATCTAGCAAGCTATGAAACCGGACCTGCTCCTCCAAGACCTACAGTAGGAATGGGATAGCATAATAATGGAGAATATAGCTTCAACAAAGCTTGACAGTGTGTCAAGGAAGAACAGAGCTCGCCTAATGGCATTGAAAACTCCTCATATAGGGGACATCCTATTGACTACCACCAACTTCTCCCATGGCACATGAGTTGCAACCCCTGTTCTCGCCGAAAACAGGTGTATCTGCGGGAGTGAATCAGCAGAACGATTCGGGTACCATGGTCTTGTTTACAGTGCATTCGAGGGAAGGACTGCAAGTCATGAAGATTTTAACAAGATAATCAACAGCCAGATGCTTAGCAATACGAAAGCCATCCCAATTATGCAGATCCAACAGCAATCAAAAGTGTCCAGTTGAAATTACTATTGGGAATTTTACCAGCTAAGTCTATTTAAAGACATAAAATGAAATATAATTAGCTTCAGTGGATTTGGCCTCCTTGGAGCTGCATACAAGAAGGTCCCTCTGTTGTGAATCCTGGTATCTCCACAACGGAGCTGTAAAGAACGACTAATAAGTATATAGTTGCCCCAAAGGAGCATATATTTCAGCATTTCACACTTGAAACGAAATGCTGAGTGGAGTTGTACTTGTTTTGGGCTCAAAGGCCTGCCTCTCACGGGGTCAATTGGTAAATCTGGGCAAGGTCTCGCCCCTATCTATCAGTTGCAGCCAACCTATCTAGGAGTGGGTATGTCTAGATTACCTGGGTATTTGTAGCTGATCTAATTTTCTCTAGTTTGTGGTAGGGAAAGTGTGACCCCGGTATAGGTGTCATGAATGGATTGAGGTCTTGAGTGTCTCGTAGAATGTTGCACTAATGTTCATCACTCTGGAGGGAATGTTTATCGCACTCACTGTTACACTTCACTATTTAGTTCCAGCAGATTTTTGGGGGGTATTTTACACAACAGGAAGACCGGTTACACTTCACTGCGTAATTAGTTCTACCGAGAATTTCTGAGATTGTCAAAATCAACAAGAGTCAAGAACGCACTAGTCACTACTGTCCCTCTGTCCCTTTACGGTAAGGGGGGCGATGCCTCCTCTTACCGGAATGAAACCACGAAACAAGTCGTATTTTAATCATTTATCAAACTGCGGCAGGCCAGGATTCGACCCCACGACACATTGTCCCGCCTCAAGAGACACACAATGTACATGTCACTTTATCCACTCAGCCACTGATCCTACAAACATGAGCCTAGCGAACTAGGCTTGTTTCATGTTGCGAGGACACTCGTGGCAGTGGTATGCTCAAAGATGCTGAAATTAATCCTTGAGAATACAACTGCCACGAGTGTCCTCGCAACATGAACAGCCTAGTTCGCTAGGCTCATGTTGTTTGTAGGATCGATGGCTGAGTGGATACGACATGTACATTGTGTGGTCTCTTGAGGCGGACAATGTCGTGGTCGAATCTGGCCTGCCGAGTTTGGTTAATGATTTAAAACCGCTTGTTTCGTGGTTTCATTGCTACATAGCCTGCTTGTTGGGGCGGATATTCAAACAGCAGGAAGCTGAAATTAATCCTTGAGCATACCACTATATATATATATATATATATATATATATATATATATATATATATATATATATATATATATATATATATATATATATATATGCAAAAGATCACAGTAAACAGGTGATATCAAAATATGCAAGACAACCACTATGAAAAAATAGAGGAATTCCAAGCGCTTTCGTGACTGCTCACATTATCAAGGAACTATAAAAGGAAGCGTGACAAGAAGGCTTATAAAGAGGCAGAATACACCTCACAGTCACATCACACTAACAAAGACAACACCTCACAGTAGCGTAACATCTCACGACTCGAGAACATTGTGAAGAGTCGTGTGGTATCCATTGATGCAAAAGATCACAGTAAACAGGTGATATCAAAATATATTTTGATCGCACGTTTCCTTTTCCTTGATAATGTGAGCAGTCACGAAAGCGCTTGGAATTCTTCTATTTTTCATAGTGGTTGTCTTGCTATATATATATATATATATATATATATATATATATATATATATATATATATATATATATATATATATATATATATATATATATATATATATAACACACAATCAGTGGCAGTGGTATGCTTAAGGATTAATTTCAGCTTCCTGCTGTTTGAATACCCGCCCCAACAAGCAGGCTATCAATCCTAGAGCACCATGTACCTAGTACCACTAGACATGCTTCGTGATGCGAGGACATACGTTGTTGTGGTAAGCTCAAAACTAATTTCATTTTACTCCCGTTTGATCTACATGTTGATGCAACCACGAACAAGTGGTATTTTAGCAATAACATACAAAATGGGTTCGATCCATGGCTAGCTATAGTTGTCAACAGTGTATTACACCTATATTGATAGATATTCCAACCACATTATAGTAGGCTTCCTCGCTAGCCATGATTTCACGTCGCCCCGTAAACCTGCGAGGCAGTATCTGGAATATACACCTCCATTACTACCTACGAGTGTTTTCCATTCCTCCAAATATCCCCTGGGAACACCACAACAAATGGTGCCAGTGGTGCCAGTGGTGCGCAAGTAACAGTGATAATTACGTGGATCTGAGGGGATTAACTTCCACCAAGTCGGCAGACCTTGTGTGTCACTGTGCAAGCAGCGTGGAGGTCCGAGGATGCCAACCCAACCAAGCCAGCATCCTCCAACATTCTCTGGTTTGTTTGCTTTGTGCTTAGTGGATTATTTGATAACTTCCGGGTTTCTTTCAAATCAAGCCAAGCTATTCTTTGAGAGACCCTAAGCCAGCCAACTACCCAGCTTTATTACTGTTGTGTGCTTAGTTGCAAGCATTCAAGCCATCTTAGCCAAGCCAGTGTTGAGGGATTAAGCCAGTATAACAACCCAGCTGAGAGAGAAGCCAAGCCAGATTCTCTTGAAGTAACTGTCTTCATTGTGCTGTTCTGCTCACAGTTGAATTTATTATTCCTGTTGCAGTGAATGATTTTTTTTTCTTTTTTTTTCTTCAGTTATTTTTTTATATATAATTTTTACTGTTATTTTGTGCTCCATTATTCAGAAACTAGTGTTTCCTAGTGCTGCTACAGCTCTGCTAAATGAACGATAATTTTGTAAAGAGTGAAACATATTACAATTTCAGTATAATAATCTAATTTATATCACAAATTAAGTGCCCTGTTGATGATGTAATTGTCATGTCTGAAAACATGGAGAGACACCTAAAAAGACTTGATTTGGTGCTTGGTAAGCTTGACGAAGCAAATTTAAAGATAAAACTATCGAAATGCAGTTTTTCAGATCAGAGATCAAGTTCCTTGGTCATGCAGTCACTCCTAGAGGGGTTATGGCTGAAAAGTAAAGTAACTGCTGTACAAAATTTTCCATCTCCAAAAACTGTCAGTGCCATAAAATAGTTTGTGGGCTTAGTAGGTTTTTACAGATTTTTCATTGTTACTTTCTCTTCTATAGCAGCTCTAAGTGAGTTGCTTAAGAAAGATGCTCCTTTCATTTGGACCATCCACCAGGAAAGATTATTCCAAACTCTGAAAGAAAAGCTAACTTTTGCTTTTATTTTGAAATTCCCAGATTTTTCAAATCCTTTTTATCAAACAACTCATGGTAGTTCCATTGGCATAGGTGCCGTCCTAGCTCAGAAGACCAATAGTAGTGTTAGTCGTGTCCTTACAAAGACTGATTGTAATTATACTGAACAAGAAGCTCTAGCAATAAGACACTTCCAAGACATCATATACCAGTACCCTATTCATATCTTTACAGATCATACTCCACTGATTCCTTTATTCCAGAATAAATAACCCGGAAGATTAGCCAGATGGTCCACGACTATCCAAGAGGTCAATCCAACCTTCACACTTGCCTTGCAAATTAAATGTAGTAGCAGAGGCTTTATTGCACCCTATTAGTACAGTAATAACAGATCCTCCATTTAGTGCCAAGGATGTAAAGAATGCTCAAAGAACAGATCCTATGAAGTCTGGTGTGATTCGATTCCTTCTTCAGGAAGATTGAAGTCTCTTTGTGAATTCACCAGCATTAATTAATGTAGCCCTACAGCTAGTTCACGATGTGCCAGGTGTTGTACACCCTAATATGAATCGTCCTGTAAAACAAGATAGGCTGAAATACTTTTGGCCTCGTATGGCAACCAACATTTCTGAAAATATTAAGAAATGTAGTGTTTGCATGCAACATAAAGGAAGGTTAGTGGTCCTAATCCAATCCAGGTGTATCCACTATTAGCGAACCTCGGGAAAGAGTTGCGCTAGATTTGTTAACCATTTTCAATGTTCTCTCCAGGGCAACAAATATCTGTGTGTTATGGTAGACCATTTCACCAGATACTGTGTGTTAGTTCGTATCGCAGATAACACTGCCTAGACAGTAGCTAAAGCGTTTCAGGAATGCATAATCTGCAGGCATACTAAGTCACTAGTGACAGATAACGGAGGTGAACCCTGTAATGACATTCTTGAAAAGTTGTGTATTTTGTACATTGTATTTTGACCATTGTCCCACACCATCCTTGCAGCAAAGGGTTAACTGAAAGAACAAATAACAAAGTACTTGATGTTTTGAGAACAACTATCAATCGCAATAGTGCAACCTGGGATGATGTACATTGTGCTGTAAACTCTACTTGCAATCCCTCCATAGGTGATACCCCACATTATGCATTGTATGGTGTAGATATGCGTTTACTGTATAAGTTGATATATTCCACTCCAAAACCGAATTACAATCCTAATGATTTCATAGTGACTCATACCAGCTTAGCTCAAGGTGTCTTCAGAAGAACCCAAGAAGCATTTCATAAGTCAACAGTAGAATTTATCAAAAGTTTGTTGGTTTGTACTGAGTAGTTGAACATGTCAGAGGCAATAAGTATAAAGTTATAGAAATTAGTACTGGTCACTATACACAATCGCACTTGGATTATATGAAGTTAGTATGCGATGATGAGCTTCTTGGCACTCAGACGAATGCAAGAGTCTCTGACAATCCTCCTGACTCAGTACCTCCTACCTCTAATAACCAGACAGAAGAACAACCTGATTGTCGTTATTCCCTACTTGCACGACAAGTTATGAGGAATCCCCAGGTTTCATTTGTTAATGCTAATGTTGATCCTCCTCAACCATGGCATGTGTTAGCCGTTGCAACAGATTTTGACCCCCGTAGAGATCACCACTCTTCATTTGTAAATTTTACCATAGCAGAGTTGGGGTTAAATGTAAATAACCTGTATGAATGAATAGTAGAGCACAATAAATATTTCAACTGTGTTTATAGTAAGTCTTCTATTATGTCAATTTAATCGTGGTTCAATTTTTTTTTAATAAGTGTTCATTTTCTCTCCGAATTCTGATATTTAACAACAAAAGACTTGTGTGCACCAAGTTTGTCTTTTCTGTAAAACACTCTTCTTTGTAAACATATTTTCTTCAGAATCCATAGATCACATGAGTACCGATCTTTAAATGTTTTATGTTGGTGTGTATAACGTTCTTAGTACTGTATGGAATCAGCCCAGAGCCGAAATGTTTACAATCCTTTGAATGAGCTTTATGTCATGGACCCCGTTTGTTTGCGTCGCAGAGCTGTTAACAACGTATTACACTTATATTGATAGATATTCCAACCACATTATAGTAGGCTCCCTCACTAACCATGACGTCATGTCACCCCGTCAACCTGCTAGTCAGCCTAGAGGCTTTTGCCTCATTCTTCAGCCAGGCATAGCCAGGCAGGCCAGGGACCTCTCTCAAGTATCTGCAATATACACCTCCATAACTACCTACTAGTCTTTTACATTCCTCCAAATATCCTCTACGAACCCCACAAGACAGTTTGCTACTGCTAAAATTCCACTATATATATATATATATATATATATATATATATATATATATATATATATATATATATATATATATATATATATATATATATAGGGATTAAGTCAGGAGTATCTGAGAGAGTTAGAGCTAAGGAAGGGGTAGCAATAATGTTGAAGGATCAGCTATGGAGGGAGAAGAGGGAATATAAATGTGTAAATTCAAGGATTATGTGGATTAAAAAAAGGGTTGGATGTGAAAAGTGGCTTATAATAAGTATGTATGCACCTGGAGAAAAGAAGAGTGTAGAGGAGAGAGAGAGAGAGAGAGAGATTTTGGGAGATGTTAAGCGAGAATGTAGGAGCGTTTGAGCCAAGTGAGAAAGTAATTGTGGTAGGGGACTTAAATGCCAAAGTAGAAGTGTTTAGAGAGGGTGTGGTACGTACGTTTGGGGTGCAAGGTATAAATGATAATGGGGAGCATTTGATTGAACTTTGTATAGAAGGGTTTGGTTATAGGTAACACATATTTTAAGAAAAAGAGTATAAATAAGTATACAATATATGATATAGGGCGTAATGACAGTAGTTTGTTGGACTAGGTATTGGTACATAAAAGACTGTTGGGTAGACTTCAGAGGGCTGAAGAGGGGTTGTTGAGGTGGTTTGGTCATTTAGAAAGAATGGATCAAAGTAGAATGACTTTGAGAGCATCTAAATCTGTAGGGGAAGGAAGGCGGGGTAGGGTTTTTTGGGACCTGACGAGCTGCTGGAGTGTAAGCAGGGCAATATTTAGTGAAGGGATTCAGGGAAACCAGTTAATTGATTTAGTTGGACTTGAGTCCTGGAAATGGGAAGTACAATGCCTGCACTTTAAAGGAGGGGTTTGAGATATTGGCGGTTTGGAGTGATTTTCTGAACTGTCGTATCTTAGCGCCTCTGCAAAGACTGTGATTATGTATGAGTGAGGTGGAAGTGTTGAATGATGATGAAAGTATTTTCTTTTGGGGATTTTCTTTCTTTTTGGGTCACCCTGCCTCGGCGGGAGACGGCCGACGTGTTGAATATATATATATATATATATATATATATATATATATATATATATATATATATATATATATATATATATATATATATATATATAACAACACTGCACTAGCCAAGGACTCAAACCCATGTTGTACTGGCCCACCTCATGGTGAGCGAGAACAACATGACGCTTTAACCCACAGGACCACCAAATCCTACAAGAATGACGCAGCCAGCAGGGCTAGCTGAACAACAAACGGGGAGGAGAATGAAATTAGCTTAGAAGTTCCCACACCACCGTATGTCCTCGGATGACGATAAAACAGCTAGCCCTTCTGGCTGCGTCACTTTTGTAGGATTTGGTGGTCATGTGGGTTAAAGCGTCATGTGGTTCTCGCTCATCGTGAGGTTGGCCCAGTACAAAATGGGTTCGAGTCCTTGGCTAGCGCAGTGTTGTTATTGATCAATACCACTCGTTATATATAATATTATATATATAATATTATATAAAATATATATATATATATATATATATATATATATATATATATATATATATATATATATATATATATATATATATATATTAACCAATATTAAATAAATGTAAAGTTGCCTGTGATATATAAATTGTTACTAACAGTTAAATCATAAATTTCTTCTTGAGCAATTGCTTTTGCAAGCGATCTTGGGAGATAACTGTTGATGAGCATTTTGTGATCTTAAATGCTCAGAAGTTCCATGGAGGGGTGAAATGCTCTTGTCTTCAGCGATACACTTCATGTAGATTATAAAATTTAATATAATTGCATGTTTTTACAACCCATTTATATCTGATTATTTCTATACTTTAGAAAGATTTGTCGTCACAGCTTCCTGTTCATTTCTTAACATACTACACCAAATACGGTGTTAATCTTAGCAATTCTATCATTATGAACCTTGGCAGTTTTAGGACAGCCGAGAATAGTTCTGAGGGATTCATTTTGCTGTAGATTTGTTGGCATGAGAGAAATTTCCTAAGCCAATATTAACAAAGGTGCAGCTTTGTACACCATTCACAAGATTCTCACAATATTCTCCAATATAGAAACTGTATCATGCCAAAACGAGACCATTTTTATTAATAGATAGACTGTTAAGTTCTTAAATATTTTGAACTACTTCAATTTTGTAAATCTAGTTGATCACTACAATTACCTTACCTTAATACCAGTATGATCCATATCCTATGTCAATATAGAGTAAGACCTAGTATTAGTCTTCCCGAAATGCCTAGGCATAATATTGGCCATCTTGTAATAAGTATTTTATAATATGTAATAATGCATAAAATATGTAAACCCCACATTGTAATATTAACAGAAATAAAGAATTTTAATTTTTAATTTTTAGTCAGGGTTGTATCCAGCAACAGCACTGAGAGCATTTAGTATATCTTTGCATTTCTTATTTAGTTATTTCTTAATTACTGCTGTTGATATAACCAAGTCACAGTTGTGCTGGTTGTAAAAACATCCTGTTCTTGACTCCATATTACCGTGATGTATATTCCCAGAAGACAGAAGCGTCGACAGAAGATTATTCAGTTTCATTTTTGTGAGTGGAGTTCTCTCTGGCCTAGTGGAATAACACTAAACAATGGCGTACGAAATTGCCAAGGAATTAATCAGGTTAGCACACAGAGCAGCGGGGAAATATCTCAAGTGCTGTGAGTGTGAGGCTTTGTGGCAGGGTTGGCAGGGTTGGCAGGGTTGGCAGGAGTGGCAGGGTTGGCAGGGTTGGCAGGAGTGGCAGGGTTGGCAGGGTTGGCAGGAGTGGCAGGGTTGGCAGGAGTGAGAGAGATTGGGTGAGTCGCAAATCGAGGAACAGGTATAGGGAGTGAGACTGTGGGAGTCACAGGCTGAGGGATGGGGTAGACAGATTGGATTAGAACTATATTGACGTTTTAGACGAGGAGAGTAATTGTGTAAATTCATGAAAGTGGAATTGGGATAGGCAGACTGATGAATGAGGACCAGGAGATAATGTTCGAGTCATTGAATCAGTTCGCCATCTAATGGAAAGAGATTGAGTGAGTCACAGATTGATGGATAGGGGCATGGAGAGTGCCATAATGTATGAGTCCAGACTGAGGAATGGGACCTGGGGGAAAGATTGTGTAAATCCTAGAGAAAAGAATGGGGACTGGAAGACAGGTTGTCAAAGTCCCAGACTGAGGGACAGAAACTTAAACCAACCTTGGGTGAATCATAGATTAAGGGACTGGGATTAAGAGAAAGATTGAGTCCCACAATAAGAGATGGTGAGGAGCAAAAAAAATCATGATTTCCACCGAGGATGAGGGAGCAGGGAGACTAAGAAGAAAAAGAAGACTATACTTTTGATTATTATCCCAGTAGGTTAAGACCCAGGATGACTAACTTAAGCAAAGTGTTGCACATCTCTAGTGAAGTGAGAAACGTCAGGCAGCATAATAACATACATAATACATTCTGAATAAAGTGATCAATTTTTCTTGGATACTTTGTTATAATTCAAATATTTTCCTGATGACCATGAATTCTGATATTTAGTAAGCTTTATTTTGCATAAATTAACAACTTAGACAACTTTACACTACCTACCTTAGTTAAGCAAGTATTAGCAAAAGAGAGAGAAATTAATCACTATTGTTTATAAAACAAACCACTAAAATTTTGTACATAGTACACCTTTATAGCATTAGTATATATTGCACGTAGCTGCTGTACGTAAGAAAAATCATTTACATAATACAAGACAGCCATGACACCAAAATAAATTTGATTGTTCATTGTGTCCCCTTAACAAAATGTGTTTGCAGGACTAACATGTTCATATAGATAGAACTCTGATTTCTCTATTTTACGCATTTACAGCTGTAAAGTTCCATGCACTTCACGTCTTCGTGAGTGTAAATCTCAGGACACAGATTTTCATGCGTTTGAAGGCACGTATAACCAGCTAATCGCAGGTTTCTAATAATATGGGGAGTGTAGTGAATACAGGAAGTCAGATCTTTTGGCCAGGTCCAGGGTCCAGTCACATCCCCCGGGAGATCTTCAAGGGTTATTCATTTTTGGACTAGAACATGGGTCTCCACACTACGAGAGCCACATCGTATAAACGAACAAATAAAATTTAAATGAATGGATAAGTTTTATCTGGATCATTTTTGTACTCAGCATGATATGATTCAGAAGAAAAGAGAAATGTGGGAATTACGAAGAATCAATAAGGTGCTTACGCTGAGAAATTATATATAACGAAAATGAGGTTTATTAGTCTAGCTCTCATCTAAGTGGACACCCCACGCTTAATACTCAGATATTGTACCGTGAGTAAGTGGGATATTTTCCATCGATTTGCCTTTTTGGGCAAAATATCTTTCTTCGTGCCGCGTTAACATAATCCTAATTGCTGATCATGTCATAGTGGACAAAATGTTGCGTGAAGGAGTTTGATAATGTCGTTGTGTATAAATAGCTGACAATGAGGATTGAACACAATCTAACAGAAATTCCCTGTGACTTGGGGGTAATATTTCTTCGTTTCCCACGCAGACTTATTAACTTTTCCAGAGAAGGCAGACACAGTATCACTGCCTGTTAAGCTGTGGCTCTGGGCATCTTCTGCTGGTTCACTAACGATGGCGCTGACGTGCAGAAGAGTGAGAATGTTTCCGTACCAACGACCATACATATTGATAAGTAAGACACAGGTGTAAAGGTAAGGTATCTTTATTCAGAAACGTTTCGCCTACACAGTTGGCTTCTTCAGTCGAGTACAGAGAAGGATCAGAAGCAGTAGAGATGTAAACACTGCTTCTGCTGCCTCCTCTGTATTCGACTGAAGAAGCCTACTGTGTAGGCGAAGCGTTTCGGAATGAATATAAGTATCTATTGCACAGTTGTCTTGTTTATCAACTTGACAGTATTGTATATCACTATCATATTATCATATTCAGACCGTACATATGTTTACACAAACATCGACAACAAAGGATAGAATATTTTGACTTGAATCAAAACAACATTTTAGGTCACTATCCGAATCAGACAAGTTGACACGAAACACCTCATTCGATCCCAGGAAAATCTGATTACCAGAGTCCACATCCAGAGTCCACATCCAGAGTCCACATCCTCGTGATTGCACGAGAGCATATCCTGGCGTCCTCTTCCGAAGGCTCCTGCCCCAAAGGGTGAGAATTAATTATAATTTTGAAAGGGATTGACCATTAAGCCAGCGGAAGGCCTTGGCCAGATCACCAAAGGCTCCAGCTGATGGTTATCATATGGCTAAGATCCGCGTCACGAAACATCTGTCCTATTTCCTGACAAACCTTACGTAACCTACTAACCCAAGGTTACGACAAACTGTTTTTAGGCGAGAATTAATGCGATGGCCTATTGCAACCGGTCGTAACTAAGTCAGCAAGCAAAAAGAACTTAGCAGGGTAGAGGAAGGGCAATGCAAGCAAGCAGAGGTAGATTCTTTACCCGTGAATTCCTTCACCAATATACACTATGTACAATGTAATGAGAAAGTAAAGCAGATTGGAAATGGTACAAATGAGAGCCACTCAAAGCAACAGTGGTCACGACCAATGGTACTTTGAGTCTCCAACCTCAGCCAGATGTGCTGAAGACGTCACCTCGACTGAAGTGGCGAACGTGGAATAAAATGTAACGTCCTCAGCGCACGCCACACGCAGCATACACGGAGAAGAGATCAAGCTCGTTATTTTGATCCCTGAAGACCTTGTGTCAGTTCCTGTGAATGGCTGGCCGCTCTTCTCTCTTGTTCACTCCTCCATACTGATGGGAATGCGAATCTTCTACATAACATTTGCCCTGGTCAAAAAAGTCTCCAGTTGCTTCATCATTTGTGGAAAACCTGATCTAAATACTTGTTGAAGTTGGTAACACAGCTGGTTATCAGGTGGAGCACGGCACTGCTGGGCGTCAGATGCACGGCACTGCTGGGTGTCAGGTGGTGCACGATGCTGCTGGGTGTCGGGTGGTGCACAACATTGCTGGGTGTCAGATGGTAGGGTAGGTTCGTCAAGACACCGGACAGGTGTTTCCTGACGCGGGTCTTAGCCAGTTGATGACCCTCCGTTGGCGGGTCATCATGCGCATTGCGGGGTGCACAAGACTGCTGGGTGCAAGATACTGTTGGGTGCACGACACTGCTTGGTGAACAACACTGCTGGGTGCACGACACTGTTGGGTGCACGACACTGCTGGGTGCACAACACCGGTGGGTGCACGGTACTTTTGGGAGCACAACACTGCTAGGCGCACAACACTGCTGTGTGCACAACACTGCTGGTTGCATGACACTGCTGATTGCATGACACTGCTGGGTGCACAACACTGCCGGGTGCACGACACTGCTGGATGCAGAAAACTGTTGGAAGAACAACAATGCAGGGTCGGGTGCACGACACTGCTGGGTGCACAACACTGCTGGGTGCACGACACTTCTGAGTGCACGACACTTCTTGGTGCATGACACTGCTGGGTGCACAAAACTGGTGGGTGATCGACACTGCTGGGTGCACAACAGTGCTGGGTGGACAACAGTGCTGGGTGCACGACACTGTTGGGTGCACAACACTGCTGGGAGAACGCCACTGCTGGGTGCACGACACTGCTGGGTGCACGACACTGCTGATTAAACAACACTGTTGGGTGCACGACACTGTTGGGTGCACGACACTGTTGGGTGCACGACACTGTTTGGTGCACGACACTGCTGGGTGCAGAAAACTGCTGGATGAACAACACTGCTGGGTGCACGACACTGCTGGGTGCACGACACTGCTGGGTGCACAAAACTGCTGAGTGCACGACACTGGTAGGTGCAAAACACTGGTAGGTGCAAAACACTGATGGGTGCACAACACTGCTGGGTGCTCCACAGTGCTGGGTGCACAACACTTTTGGGTGCACAAAACTCCTGGGTGCTCGACACTGCTGGTTGCACAATACAGCTGGGTGTACAACACTGCTGGGTACACGATGCTGATGGCCGTCAGATGGTGCACAGCTCTGCAAGGTTTCAGATAGTGACGGCAATGCTGGGTGCACAACACTGCTAGGTGCACAACTCAGCTGAGAGCAAAACATTGCTGGATGCACAACGCTTCTGGGTGCACGACACTGTTGGGTGCACGAAGCTGTTGGGTACATAATACTGGTGCACAACTCTTTTGGGTGCACAATATTGCTGGGTGCATGAAACTGTTGGGTGCATACAACTGTTTGGTGTACTTTTGGGTGCACAACACTGCTGAGTGGACGACACTGCAGGGACACGAAACTGTCGGGTGCATAACACTGGTGCACAGCACTTTTAGGTGCACAACACTGCCGGACGCACGACACTGCTGGGTGCACAAAACTGCTGGGTGCACAAAACTGCTGGGTGTCCAAAACTGCTGGGTGTCCAAAACTGAAGGGTGCACTAAACTGATAGGTGCATGACAATGCTAGGTGCACATCACTGCTGGGTGCCAGATAGTGCACGATACTGCTGGGTATCAGGAAGTGCACAATGTTGCTGGGCGTCAGAAGAGCGCAACCCTGTTGGGTGTCAGATGGTGCACAGCACGGCAGGGTGTCAGATGGTGCACAGCACGGCAAGGTGTCTGATGGTGACCACAATGCTGGGTGCACATCACTGCTATGCGCACAACACGGATGAGAGTAAAACATTTCTGAATGCACAACACTGATGGGTGCACGACATTGTTAGGTGCACGAAACTGCTGGGTGCACAACACAGCTGGTTGCACAACACTGCCGGGTGCACGACTCTGCTGGGTACACAACACTGCCGGGTGCACGACTCTGCTGGGTGCACAACACTGCCGGGTGCACAACACTGCTGGGTGCATGACACTGCTGGGTGCACAACTTTGCTTGGTGCACAACTCTGCTTGGTGCACTAAAAAGCTGGGTGCAGAACAATGCTGGGGGCATGACACTGCTGGGTGCACAACACTGCTGGGTGAACAATGCAGGGTGCACGACACTTCTGGGTGCACGACACTGCAAGGTGAATGACACTGCCGAGTGCACAACTCTGCTTGGTACACAACTCTGCTTGGTGCACTAAACAGCTGGGTGCAGAACAATGCTGGGGGCATGACACTGCTGGGGGCATGACACTGCTGGGGGCATGACACTGCTGGGGGCATGACACTGCTGGGGGCATGACACTGCTGGGTGCATAACACTGCTGGGTTCACGACACTGCTGGGTGCACGACACTGCTGGGTGCACGACACTGCTGGGTGCACGACACTGCTGGGTGCACGACACTGCTGGGTGCACGACACTGCTGGGTGCACGACACTGCTGGGTGCACGACACTAAATGGTGAATGACACAGCCGGGTGCACAACACTGCTGGGTGCACAACACTGCAAGGTGCATGAGACTGCAGGGTGCACACCACTGCTGGGTGCACGACACTGCTGGGTGCACGACGCTGCTGGGTGCACGACACTGCTGGGTGCACGACACTGCAAGGTGAATGACTGCCGGGTGCACAACTCTGCTTGGTGCACTAAACAACTGGGTGCAGAAAAATTCTAGGATCAATACACTGCTGGGTGCACAACACTGATAGGTGCACAACACTGATAGGTGCACGACACTGCAGGGTGCACGACGCTGCTGGGTGCACAACACTGATTTAGTGCACGACACTGCTGGGTGCACAACACTGATTTAGTGCACGACACTGCTGGGTGCACAACTCTGCTGGGTGCACGACACTGATAGGTGCACGACGCTGCTGGGTGCACAACACTGCTGGGTGCACAACACTGCTAGGTACACAACACTGCTGAGTGCACGACACTGATGGGTGCACAACACTACTTGGTGAACGAGACTGCTGGGTGCACGACACTGCAGGGTGCACGACACAGCTGGTTTCACAACTCTGCTGGGTGCACAACACTACTGGGTACACGACGCTTCTGGGTGCATGACACTGATGGGTGCTCGACACTGCAGGGTGCACGACACTTCTGGGTGCACGACACTGTTGGGTGCACAACACTGCTGGGTGCACGACACTGCTGGGCGCACGACACTGTTGGGTGCACGACACTGTTGGGTGCACGACACTGCTGGGTGCACGACACTGCTGGGTGCACAACACTGCTGGGTGCACAACACTTCTTGGTGCACGACACTGCTGGGTACACGACACTGCTGTGCATGAGACTAATGGATGCACAACACTGCTGGGTGCACGAATCTTCTGGTGCACAACACTGCTGGGTGCACAACACTGCTGGGTGCACAACACTGTTGGGTGCACGACACTGCTGGGTGCACAACACTGATGTGTGCACAACACTGTTGGGTGCACAACACTGTTGGGTGCACGAGTGTCTTACTCCACATAATTTCACGTCCTATTTAAATAAAAAAAATAGGTAGTTATAATTAAGCATCAAATTCAAGTTGAGCTTTGAAGTCCTAACTTAACTTAACATAACTTACCCTAACTTAAACCTAACCTTACTTAACCTAACCTAACTTAAACCTAACCTTACCTAACATAACTTAACCTTCCTTAGCCTAATTTAACCTAACCTAGCTTAACCTAACCTAACCTAACATGACTTAACCTAATCTAACCTATCATGACTTAGATTTCAACCCTGCTTGAGGTAACCTCGCCCAACCTAACTTAACTAACCTAACCTAATCAAATGAAACCAAACTTTTTTAAAGAAGTTGCACAAATTAATGTTCCTATAATATTTTTAAATATATATATTTTGAATATATGGACTTTAAATGAGATTTATTTTATACGGGAGTAAAATTTCCAGTCGCAAGACGGGTAATAGTCAAATAAATTTTGGAAAACTTCCAGCAAGGGTAGGGCATGTACCTCCTGGCACCTCAACATATTAGATATCTTTATAGGTCACAGTTTTACCTTGTCAGATAGGGAAGGAGAATATAGGTGGGTTTTATACGTTAAGAACGTGCGCCTGTTTGCTTCTCTGTGTTACATACCTCAACACCCGCCTATGGGCCTCGTTGTACTGATATTTTTTAGGCTTTTTACTGCGGAAACTGTGTTGATCAGTGATGCATCCAGGACATAGTGTGTGTATCTAAGATCAGTAATTCGTCTCTGTCATGGAGAAAGTGATCTCCAAGATCACTGGCAATTTTCGAGGTGATAATGAGAGTCTTCTTATTCAAAAACCACTCTTGCTCTAGGCTGTCCACGATCCATTTCCCGAAGGAAGAAAGATTTCCTGTGAGTCCCACAACACCTTCTCAGCCCCTGACCATATTTTTGTTTATCTCGGGGTGATCTATTGGAATTGTCGGAAACAGAGTAATTCTTTGGGACAATCAGTTGGTTATTATCATTGAATTCCTTGACTATATCAGGGGAGCAATCAAAAGCTGTACTTGTTAGGTGATTTATATGTTATTAATTTCTTATAGACCTAAATACAGTGGACCCCCGGTTTTCGTTATTTTTTCTTTCCAGAATGCTGTTCAAGTGACATTACCAAACGAATTTATTCCCATAAGGAATAATGTAAAGTAGACTAGTCCTTTAAGACCCCAAAAAATACACTTACAAGAGCATTTAAAAAAATACACTTACATAAAAGGGCGAGTTTGGAGCAGGACGAACACCGGGGGTCCACTGTATAGGCAATGTCACACAGATATACAGTATTTACCTTGACCGTTTTGAATGGAATGTATGCACAATTTTTTTTTTTTTTTTTTTTTTTTTTGGCTAATTAAAATCCCCCAGAACGACCTGGTCAATAGTCTTCAGAATAAAATTCAAGTACTAGACATAAATAACGAGGAAAAATTATATGGTATTTCTTCTTTTTTTTCAATGTTTCGAACGTATGATGCAAATCTGCCTGGTTAGTCGGAACTGAGAGTTTGTTAAACTGATCTAAGAGTTTGATATACTGAACTAAGAGTTTGATATACTGAACTAAGAGTTTGATATACTGAACTAAGAGTTTGATATACTGAACTAAGAGTTTGTAATACTGAACTAAGAGTTTGTAATACTGAACTAAGAGTTTGATAAACTGAACTAAGAGTTTGATAAACTGAACTAAGAGTTTGATAAACTGAACTAAGAGTTTGATAAACTGAACTAAGAGTTTGTAATACTGAACTAAGAGTTTGTAATACTGAACTAAGAGTTTGTAATACTGAACTAAGAGTTTGTAATACTGAACTAAGAGTGTGTTATACTGAACTAAGAGTGTGTTATACTGAACTAAGAGTGTGTTATACTGAACTAAGAGTGTGTTATACTGAACTAAGAGTGTGTTATACTGAACTAAGAGTGTGTTATACTGAACTAAGAGTGTGTTATACTGAACTAAGAGTGTGCTATACTGAACTAAGAGTGTGCTATACTGAACTAAGAGTGTGCTATACTGAACTAAGAGTGTGCTATACTGAACTAAGAGTGTGTTATACTGAACTAAGAGTGTGTTATACTGAACTAAGAGTGTGTTATACTGAACTAAGAGTGTGTTATACTGAACTAAGAGTGTGGATTACTGAACTAAGAGTGTGGATTACTGAACTAAGAGTGTGGATTACTGAACTAAGAGTGTGGATTACTGAACTAAGAGTGTGGATTACTGAACTAAGAGTGTGGATTACTGAACTAAGAGTTTGTTTTTGAGATTTATAAAAGATTTTTTTAGATTTTTTACGCCTTTTTAACTGGTAAGATGACAGTTGGAGTTGGTTGGTAGACAGTAACCAAACTTGATGTGCTTCACCCGCTGCGCTATCCGATGGATGTATCCCCGTAATGCATAGCTCCAGCTCCTTGTGAATTATACACGCTACAGGAATAGTGCAGAGTGCGGCATAGGTTTGCAATAGATTAATATAATAGGGATGAAGGAATTGACAAGTTATCAAGGGAAAACTAATTCCCGCAATTTCTTTAATAAGTGTAGGTAAATAGTTCAGAGAACCGACAAGTTATTATATTAGACACTTGTGCAATACTTGGGTATTTTACTGTGGAAACGTTTCGTAAGTCAGTGGCTTCCCCCGTCCAATACTGGAGTATCCTGGCCATACCTTGCAACACCTATTAAATATTTAAGCTATTCAGTAGCTGTAGACATCAATTTAATGTGATTAAACAGGGATAAAAAGTTCACACTATTTTACACCTAATATTGGAAAATGTTTACGTAGTCACTTGAATATTATTTTCCGCAATCGTCGAATTAAAAGCCACTTTCCTAATGAACATTTGAAGGAACACTGAAGAGGCTTGAGGAAATTAATATAGCTGTTCCAGATTTTTGGGAATAGATTGTACACCATCAGTTATAAGGCACCAGCACGTGCCAATAGTTACAAGAATTTTACCATATTTACAATACACCAGCACTGATAACTTGAATCCGATTGGAAAAGGCTTTCTAGCTTATAAACGAAATCAAAACGAAATATTGGAGCAAGTAAAACTGGGAACTACCTAAAGGCCCACTTTTAGAAAATGCATGGCTTTGGTGTTTCCTGTTGCAGTTCGGTATTGTTTGGAAGTAGTGTAGAAAGTCCCTGTAGAACGCAGTCCCTGTAGAACGCAGTCCCTGTAGAACGCAGTCCCTGTAGAACGCAGTCCCTGTAGAACGCATACCCTGTAGAACGCAGTCCCTGTAGAACGCAGTCCCTGTAGAACGCATACCCTGTAGAACGCAAAATGGCACTGGCCCCCCCACCCCCACCCCTCCCCCACTTCCGGTCCCCCCACCCCACTTCCGGTCGACCCCCCACTTCCGGTAGGCCCCAATGCCCCCAACGCCCCCAACGCCCCCTTTTTTTTTCATCCTTAGCAGACCCGCATCCCTCACCCCCTCACTCCCCGGAGACCCTCATCCCTGAGCGATCTCCTTCCGCGCGCTCGAGCCCCCCGCCCCGCCGCGCCCGCCCCGCGCCCCGCCCCGCGCCCTTCCGCGTCGAGCCGCCCCGAGCTGCCTTCTGCAGCGCCTTCTGCGGATTGCCCCCGCTCCTCGATTTTTCGATTTTTTTTCATTTTTTCAAATTTTTCATTTTTTCAATATTACTTCTGATATTTTTACTTGACCTCTATGGAGAGTCAGAGATATGGTAACCCCCTATGGGGTATAATATTTCACAATTTTACTAATTCATCAGAAAAGACACCCTATGGGGTCTCTTTTAGGTTAAACAAGCTAAAATTATGTTAAAAGAATTTATTGTAGGTTAACACTAATACACATTTTTCGTCATTTATTTATTAATACATATACAATTTTTCCAGTCTTACATTAACATATGAAAAACATAACACGAATTAAGATTTCGGCTAACAGAGTAAAAGATACATTTATTTATTAATACATATA